>CM026298.1:2540315-2718571 GCA_014851415.1 Cnaphalocrocis medinalis
ATCCAGGCGGTTATAGAACTCAAAAAGGTTCGGCGGGGTCCTATGAGTACTAGATGACGATAATTAACTGGGGGCGTCAACCCAGAACACCCAGAACCAAGAAACTTAAAAAAGTAGTTTCCTAAATTGACTTGACCGGGAATCGAACCCGGACCTTTCGCGCTTCGGGTGAACACCTTGGCCACTGCGCCATCGAGATCGTCATTAAGACAGTATTATTGTAGACAAAGTTATTTAAGTCTCTGAGCGCGGCTGTTAGAGTTGACAGAAAACCTATTTCTTTTATTAATTACTAGCGGCCGCCCGCGACTTCGTCCGCGTGGAAAAGTAACTTGTTACCCCCTTTCAACCCCTGACAACCCCCTTTTCGCAATAAAAAGTAGCCTATGTCCTTTCTCAGGGTCTAGATTATCTGTATACCAAATTTCATTTAAATCCGTTGAGTAGTTTTGGCGTGAAAGAGTAACAGACAGACAGACAGAGTACTTTCGCATTTATAATATTAGTTGGATTACTTTGGGCGATTAGTTATAATAACTGATCCTTTGAATGCCCAGATACGAGTGTCGTTTATTGTTTGTTGTAATGCCAATAAAGTCTAAAGGTGTCTTTCGACAATCTCTAAAAAAACCTTAGTTGTTGAAAATTACTTTGATTAAAATTGTTACAAATATGGTTTATGGTTAAAGAACTTTATTATTTCTCATTAGAATTACAAAGGTTATTCACTTATTGAGAAACAAACTTTTCTTAGTAAACTAAGATTACAAATTATAGTAGGTATCGAAACAAACGAGCGATGTACATACAGACACATTATCCAATTTAGTATTATAAACAGGGTAAAAATTGGTTACAAATCGATAATCGATGCCGCTGAATATCGATTTCTAAGAGTACTTCCCTAGTACAGAACTTTTGACATCTTTCCAAAGGGACATCATAATTGAAATAGACGTGTGTACCCTATACAAATCCATCAAAGGAAATGTTTTAACGACTATTGAGATTTTGTCGATTTTTTTTCTACTCACCATACAAAAAGAACAAGTCGCATAACCGACTTTGTATGAATATCGAAAATGCGAAACACTAGCGCGATGCTTTCGACGCCTAGCGCCATCTATTGGTCTGGAGTGGAACTAATGTTCCGAAACGAAGTGAGGGCGGGTCAGTAGTATAGTATAGTGCCTATGATTGGCAACCCCAGATTATGCAGGTAGCGGTCACTTCCTCATTGTATGCGTGTGTATTGCCAGTGATGACATACGGAACTGAAACGTGGCCGCTTACAATGGGCCGCTTAAGAAGGCTCAAAGTCACTCAGAGGGCAAAGGAGAGGGCTATGCTCGGAATCTCCTTGCGTGATCGTGTCAGAAATGATGAGATCCGCAGAGATCTAAGGTCACGGACATAGTCCAAAGAATTGCGTGGCTGAAGTGGCAATGGGCAGGGCACATTGCGAGGAGAACAGACGGCCGTTGGGGTGGAAAGGTCTTTGAGTGGAGGCCACGCGCAGGAGGCCGCAGTCGTGGCAGGCCTCCCACCAGGTGGACCGACGATCTGGTAAAGGTCGCGGGAGTCCATTGGATGCGGGTGGCACAGGACCGATCTGTGTGGAGAACTTTGGGGGAGGCCTATGTCCAGCAGTGGACGTCTATTGGCTGAAATGATGATGATGGTCACTTCCTCCCCTTCCCCTTGCCCTTCTTCGGCTCGGGCTCGGGCTCCGGCTCGGGCTCGGGCGGCGGCGGCGGCCAGTACCTGTCGAAGTACGCGTCGTCCGTCGCCAGCGCCAGCGGCAGGACGTGGCTGCGGCGGTTCCACTCCTCCATGTCACGGAGCTCGCGTTCCTCGTGCTCGCGCTCGTCTCGAGCTATGCGCTGGAAAAGGCATGCATTAAGAAAGTCATGAAATTATGTTGATAGCGCCACTGCTGCTTACGTCATAAGGCATGGTAACTTCTGGTTACAATACTATGGAACTCAAGCCAGATGGAGTGACCTGCGCAAGAGGGCTGGCTGGAGTTGGATGGGAGTAGCCGAAGATCGATCCAAGTGGCGAGCATTTGGAGAGGCCTATGTCCAGCAGTGAACTGCAACAGGCATGATGATGATTGACCGTACAGAAATATAAAAGTGTCTGTACTTTTTCAATTTCAATGCCCAATGTTCAAGTGTCCCACATTGCAAAACAATTACGAATCCTCCCAGATTGTGGTAGTTAAAACGTGAAATAACCTATTATTTTCAGAAAAGCAATAAAAGACATTTCAAACAATACCGCCTCCACCTCATTGTAACAGTACCTCTAGTAATGCCAAGTACTCTTCTGTTTCGACTTCCTTCTTCTTCCCTTTCGCCTGCTTGCCTTCTTTCTTCGGGGACTTCTCCTTCTTGGGCTTGATCTTGAGGGGGGCGTACAGTCTCTTCGGCGTGCGGATCTGGAAGGGCGCGTCGATCAGGACATACTCCGGGGGGAACGTGAAGACTGAGCGGACCAGGTTGTACTGGTAGTCTGTGCTGAAGCTGGAAAGAATTCTTCATTATTAGGTGTAGGTAGTTCTGAAGTCACCAATTAGTTTCGTTGGGATCCGTTTTCGGAATTGGTCCTGCGGCCGATCTCTCTTCGGTCGTGTAACAGAGATGTCCCATCGAATTAAGAGGTAAGGGAATAGAGAGTGCACCTGTTATAAAGATTGGGCTCCGTAGCCGAATGCTGGTTGGAGGATTTATTTTTATATTTATAAGTACTTACTGCTTGATGTTTAGCCCGCTTGTGACCATGGCCGTTGTAAAGCGGTCGAATCAAGCAGTAAGTACTTATATGTACTTAGTCCCGTTTATATCAAGACACAGTGGCCCGCCCTCACTTTGTTTCGGGACAGTAGTTCCACTGTCTACCAATAGATGGCGCCGGCCGTTGATTGTATCGCGCCAGTGTTTCGTGTATTCGGTTTACCTATAAGCCCTGGCGTGGAATATGAGATTAACCTCTTTATAAATAGCATAGAAGAAGATATAGATTATTTTCGATTTCTATGAAATGTTAGTAGACCTACAGATCAAAGATGTAATGTATAATCTTCGTCAGGTCCCTCAGGGAGCACTCATACGCCGCACCCTCGAAGGTGACCAGGTGTTTGGACTCCAGCGACACGGTGGGGGGTAGGTCTTGCCCCTCGGGGGGTTCATCAGCGGCCTTGTACATGACCCCTGCTTCGGCGGGGGTCGGTAATCTGTCTTCTTCTGCTATGAAACGGGCGGCTGCAAGCATATTGTCCTGAAGAAAATAATTCTGGTTGGTTACATCCATTCGTTACAATATTCACACACAACATCTCATATTTCGATATGACTCTGTACTAAGTAGACGCACTTGTATTACAGATATCAGACAACAGAGGATACGCAAATAATAATACTTAAATACTGTAATGCATTGGTGTAATATTACTCACACCCATGCATTACAAACGTAAAGTCCTTGAGTGGAGACCTACGACTGCCTGCGACTCGGTAAGCGTAGTGTTGGACGCCCTGCGACAAGATGGGATGATGACATTCGAAGGCTGGCTGGTGTGGGCTGGATGAGAGTGGCCGAAAATCGGCAGCAGTGTTAGGCATGCGTGGTAATTAAGCAAAGTGGCTCTCCCACTACTTGGGTCAGGAACGTTACCTGGAATCTCCTCAACATGCGCTGTCTGTCGGCTGCGTCGAAGTTTTGCATTTCTTTCATCCACTCACAGAACCACAGGATCAAAATAGCCTGGGTCGCTGGAAAGAGTAAGTTGACAAAATTTGGAAATTCGTTTAAAACTACACTTTATGTACCTAGTATCTATTATATAAATGATGATACGAGTAAATGAAATGAAATACATTTATTTGCACAAATTTTAGGCGGTAGGTAACGTTGGTCTTAAATGTTTAATTAAGCCTAATTAAAACCTAGCATGAAAATCTTAAAATGATGATGAACGCGAAAATTTGTTGAAGAGACCGGCTACTCACGTCTATCCAACTCATCATCTTGCGCTCGTCTCAACAGATTAGCCATCGTGTCCAGAAACCAAAACTCTGCCAGACTGCTCTTATACTTCTTACATCCCACCAACTCCGCCAAAACGTCTATATACTTCTGCGGGGCCGTTAGGTTTATCTTCGGAATCGCTGCCGGGTCTATATTGGTTTTGAATTCCTCTGGTAGGACATGGATTCGGTTGTGCTCCTCCATCTTTCTGACTCGGTCGGGTAGTACGCGCCGTAATGATGGAGTAGGGAATATTTCTGGAGGTTCTTCCGCTATTTGCTCTTCTACTGCATCCTTCTGTTCTTCTGTTACGTCTTCTTCTGCTTTGGTTTCTTCGGGTGCTTCAAATGGACCTGATGGACAATACAAGTAGAAACGTCATTTTCGACAGTCATCGATGATCATTATCTCAGCCTTAAATCCTATTGGTGTCTCAAACTGATAACATCGGATTTCGATTTTTTCTGCTACATCTCCTCTACTTTGATGAGTCTTTAGCATTCTGTATCACTACAGGAATTGTATGTAGAGATTATATCGAAAAACAGCTCAGTTGTTGCTTCACGCCAGTTTTCTGTGAGGCCATGGAAGATATCACCCTATACTAACCAGCCTATTCATGCTGAGACTATCTCATGGATAAGTCTTGGTACCTTGTTCCTCCGACTCTCTTGACTCAGACGAGGTTTCCAAAGATTCTGGAGCAGTTCTGAGGCATTCCAAGCCGGACTCAGAGAGTAACTTGTTGAGCATCGATACGTGGATATCTTCTATAGCTTTCGAAGCCATTATTGCTGCTTCAAATCTGAAAACTTATACTAAGCACTATGGTATTCAAGTTAAGATTTAACAGAACTAGGTATGCACTAAAACTAAGTATCCTCTATTTTATTTGTGCACTAAATTAATAATGATTTAAGTAAAGGCGCAAATAAGTACAGGCGCAAACTTGTCAAGATCAGTGAAACTGTCACTTTTGGCAGAGGATGACAAAATAAGTCATTTTATAGTTGGACTATGATCAGAAGGCCTCTGAGTAACATTGGCAGGGGAGCGTTGTACAATTTATTTTCTATGGGAAAATGACAAAATCACTGTCACTTCTAAAGGAAACAGGATTAGTTTTGAGTTTTGCCGCAAGCCAAATAACCGTAGAGCGGCTATAATGTCTTATTAATAAATTTAGTTTTTGGTTTTTCACTGCTATACCAAGAAGGTTTCAACCTTAAGGTTATTGGGTTAGTGGTCGTGCTCAACCACTTTCTTGTTTACAAGACAAATAATAATATGAATAATAAGATCAACAAACCACCTAAAACAGTACCTAAACTACAATAAAATCGGCACAGGTTTGGCTGCAGCTAACATAACTAAACCATACCATCATACTTGTACCTAAGTAAGTAGTAGTGGTGTACTTAAAGTGCATAATTTTGGACTCCAAGACACGATAGTTGACGGCTGCATAGTACAGACAACACAACAAGAGGTGTAAATTTCGCTGCAATTAGTACGTGCTAAGTGGAAGCCTTGTAAGGACGCCTACTGGCTTGTCTGTGCGGCGAAAGTTATAAGATAGGAGCGGATATAGGTACCTCTTTAAGGGCGATCTTTTCAACCTTTTGATAACAGTTAGGTAACTGACCGACAAAACCAACCACGAAAAACCTGTTATGCAATAGTTTTTTATACATTTTTTTTATGTTATAGGTAGCAGACGACGCTCATGGACACTTGCAACACCAGTGGAGTTACAAGTGCGCTGCCAACCTTTTATCCCCTTCCCCCCCGGGTGGGCCTACGGTAGGTACCCTCACTCACTCGGCGAAGCACAGTACAGGGGCTGCTTCACGCCGGTTTTCTGTGAGGCAGTGGTATCACTCCGGTCGAGCCGGCCCATTCATGCCGAAGCGTGGCTCTTCCACACTTGAAAATGATAAATCCTCATAACATCTCCTACATTGACCTGGGGGACGATGATATATCCATCCATTCCCAGTTGCTGGGATGGGATTTTTCGTTCCCATTTGCCACCGGTGCGCGGTGGCAATTCTTGCGCGGGCAACTGGGAATAGACGCAAATATCGTCCTTTAGATTTTGATTCGGCCGTAACTTTCGGTTTATTTTAGCCCTTCAGTGTCCCATCTCAATGTTTCCTACATTCGACAGCGGAGGACAGAGCTTATATTAACTTAGTGGTAGTCGGAACATTTTAACCTGAACCAATAGATGGCGCTGGGTGTCTATTGCCTGGCGCTAGTGCTTCGGTTTACCTACAAGCCATATGTCATTTTCTATTAGAATTTCATCCTTATCATCAGCCTGTGGCAGTCCACTGCTGGACATAGGCCTCTCCAAATGCTCATTACTTTGATCGATCTTCGGCTACTCGCATCCAGCTCCTGCCAGCCCTCTTGCGCAGATCGTCACTCCACCTGGCCTGAGGTCGTCCTACACTACGTTTACCAAGCCGCGGACTCCCCTCCAGAACTCGTTTGCCCCAACAGCCAATATATGGCAGTGGACTGGCAACATGTGGCCAGCCCACTGCCACTTCAGCTTACTAATCCTGTGAGCTATGTCGATAGGTGACTACTATCCGTGCGGATAAAGAATGGGATATAGATAGAAATAGCGAAGAGTCTATTCACTTCTCGCTCGCACACTATTTGCAGTAAAGACGGAAACAGTGTGCGAGCGAGAAGTGAATATATTCGCCGCCGTTTCCGATCCCATTCTTTATCCGCACGGATAGTATTAGAATCTAGTTCTACTAAAGTAAAGAAGATATTCTGCCCGCTACGCTTGTACCCTACGCCATACCTTACTCAGGTCGCCAAACCCCTATTTTGGGGCACAGCCCCACACATTTCGGTTCTCCAATTAGGGCCGTATTGTACCGGTAACTTAATTTAATGAATTCCTACACATCCCTTGCCTGTTTGATCTGGTCTTTTAATTATAGTTTCGTAGAATTAATGGTAATAGTTGGTAAAGTATTTTTAGTGCAGGTACTTATTTAGGCACTCAAATTGCAGAGCCCTTTGTGAAGGGCCTGTCTGTCTGAATTAAAAATGCTTTAAGGTACCTTACACAGACAGGCAGGATAATTTTACATTTAAACAGTTTAACACCGTCTTCTATCAACCATTCTGAACAACATTTTTCATGTTCGAAGTACGACTTTTGGGTCGAGAATTTTTTCGACTCACCAATCAATATGACTTGACCAAGTCACATGATCGACTTTGTATTAAAAGTTGTTTTTAAGTGAATTTCCAACAGTTTTGGTAGAACATTTGGTGAAAAAGATAGGTAGGTATAGAAAGAAAATAAATGTAATAATTTTAATGCTTACCGGTACCAGTTACTTTATTAGGGTTCCGTAGCCAAAATGGCAAAAACGGAACCCTTATAGTTTCGTCATGTCCGTCTGTCCGTCTGTCCGTCTGTCCGTCTGTCACAGCCGATTTACTCGGAAACTATAAGTACTACAGTGATGAAATTTGATGGGAATATGTGTTGTATGAACCGCTACAAAAATATGACACTAAATAGTAAAAAAAAAGAATTGGGGGTGGGGCCCCCCATACATGTAACTGAGGGATGAAATTTTTTTTTTCGATGTACATACCCGTGTGGGGTATCAATGGAAAGGTCTTTTAAAATGATATAAAGTTTTCTAAAAAACATTTTTCTTAAAGTGAACGGTTTTTGAGATATCAGCTCTCAAAGTCGTAAAAAGTATGTCCCCCCCCCTCTATTTTTATAACTACGGGGTATAAAATTCTAAAAAAAATAGAGGTGATGCATGCTAATTAACTCTTTCAACGATTTTTGGTTTGATCAAAGTATCTCTTATAGTTTTTGAGATAGGTTGATTTAACTGTAATTTTGGTTAAGTTTATTATATTTGCTGCTACGGAACCCTTTGTGCGCGAGCCCGACTCGCACTTGGCCGGTTTTTTATTTGAGAAATTCAGTAGTACCTACTATGATCTGATTAAAAACCTTACGACCTTCCATTTAGAAGATTCACATTATCCACTAGACTACCTTCGCTATCTACGATAAGATCTAATCGCTTGTAGCGATTTCTTTCAGACAAAATAAATAAATAAATTCACACAACGCCATATACATTAGCCTTACTCCGTACTAAGAAGAAATCATTTGCAAACTACTCCATCGGTCATCGAAAAAAATATCAAAATGCCAAAAAAAGTCTCGTTCTCTAAAGCCATTGAGCCCACGTATTAAGGTAAGGATAAATCTGTTTAATGTATGTGTTGATGGGCTGTCAGTGCATGCGTGTGCGTGCGCACACAGCGACACGTGCGTGCGAGGCAAAAATGCAGCGACGACTTGTTAAATATCGCACAGGGGGTGCGATGGAGTCGCAAGATCTAATGAGACTACAATTTTTTTTGACAAGGGATCAGTCGTGACTTCATATGTGTGGAGTTAGGCAGCTTCTGTTTTACCTCCACAGGGGTGGTGTTTAGAGAATCCTGTTCTTAGCCGAGGACTATCATCTTCTAGGGAAAGATTTTTTTTCTTTAACACTCTTAACAGAGTGGTCATGGTCAGCAGTTAAGGTATTGATGGCCAGCTTTACAACACGTGATGATGAGTAACTTGCTACTGCTTTTATCTGTCTGTCCACCTCATTGGCGATCTTCCACGTGGCCTGGCTCCCTCAACCTTGCCTTGGACAACAAGTTGCTTAATATCCACCCACCTTTGTTCCACTTTAAACATGCAATTTCTTGGGCTATGTCTACGACCTTAGATCTCCTGCGGATCTCATTATTTCTGATACAATCACGCAGAGATTCCAAGCATAGCCCTCTGAGTGGCAATTAGGTTTTTTTTACATTATAGTGGACAAACGAGCAGACGGCTCACCTGATGGTAAGTGATCACCGCGCCCATGGACATCTGCAACACCTGAGGCGTCACAAATGCGTTGCCGGCTTTTAAGGAAGAAATAAGCCTTTGTCTTGAATATCACTAGATCGTATCTGCTCGGAAACACCATCGTTGGAAAATGATTCCACAGTTTCACTGTGTGTTGTTCCTTTCACATTACAAAATAAAATACATTTTTACATACCAATAACTTTCTCTTCAATAAAAAGTAAAAGCTCAAAAATCCTCCACCTCACCCTCTCCACTCCTTCCCCTGCTCCCAACTTCCCCAACTACAGGGTGAACGAACCCACAAAATGCGTACAAGCGGGCGCACGCACACCGCGCCGCGCACGCACACCGCGCCGCGTTGTCCTAGGTCAGGGTTTCTCAAAGTGGCGAATGCGAAATGATAAGTAGCCCTACCATGAGTTGACATCTAAAAATAACGTAAACTATTGCTCTTTCTCTTTCAAATGCATCACAATGAAAGAGACAAAGCGATAGTTTTCGATAGCGAGGAGGTACCTAGTATGAATGTAGTGGCAGTGGCCTGGTCACATTAGCCGCAGAACTGACAACCGTTGGAGCCATAAAGTCGTTGAGTGGAGACGGCGACTCGGTAAACGTAGTGTTGGACGCCCTGCGACAAGGTGGCATGATGACATTCGAAAGTTGCTGGTGTGGGCTGGTGTGGGCTGGTGTGGGCTGGATGAGAGTGGCCAAAAATTGGGGGTAGTGGCGTGCATTAGGAAAGACCTATGTCCAGCAGAGGTTGAGTGTGGGTTGCTGATGATGATAAAGAGTATGTCTTCCTAACCGAAAATACGGTAATGGCGGCCCTCGACTGGACATAGCGTAGTGACCCTGGCTTATGCTTACGCCAAAGGTGCAATAGTGCACAAGTGCGTGCGCAAACACAAGTGCACGCTCTATTCTCTTACCCTCATTTTTCACGGGGGTACAAGACCGCCAACTTCCAGACTTCGGGCTGACACTGAGAATTTCTAAACAGAAAAATTCAGGTACAAATTTTGGCCCGATCCGGGAATCGAACCCCAAGCGCAGATGTCGCTTTGAAGTGCCACCCACTGCCCACTCCGCCATCGAGGTTAGTATGTAGTACCTAAATTTAGTCTAGGTATACTGTCCCACTGCAGGGCAAAGGCCTCCATCATAGAAATCAATTATCGCTACTATGATGATCATCAGTTGGCCTAACAGAAACCTTTCACTAAATTCTAAACCATTAATGGCGTGAAACCGGGAATGACCGGGAGTTAGTTATCGGAGGCTAAGGCACACTTTGAGTCGCTGAACCATCGTAGTAACTTAGTTGGTAAGTATCCCGATATGTTCTCTTACCGACGAGCTAGGGGTGTGTGAGGCAGTAACTTTGAGAACCTGACCTAGGTTAGTTCATAGCATGTTAATGCTTACAAAAAGTGGTTCATTTGATCGACTCCCGGCCGTTGACTTCCATCTTGGTTTTTTGCGAGGATTTTGTTCTTAAGTTAATCAAAATAAGTAGGGGAAGTCCGGGAGAGTTGAACCACTTTTTACATATCATGTCATAATTACTTGCTTATTGGGTTTAGTGAATTAATTATACACTAATGCGATGCGTTACTTTAGTAGGTACATTTGTGCATAATTGTATTGCTAATTAAATATGCAGCTAAAATTTTATTGGCATTTTTCAAAAAAATGAGACATGAGTCAAGTCTCCCCACCAGCAGGGACACTTGAAACCGGGGTATGGGAGAGTTTAACCTATCATTTTTGTGGGAAATAAAAATGGTTATTAGCTACACCACAGTTTCATTATCTTATTTTATGCACTAATTAACTTATTTTTAACTCCTGACGCAAAAATGACTGGGTGTTATAAGTTTGACGTGTCTGTCTGCTTGTCTGTGCGTGTGTCTGTTCACGGCATCGTAGCTCCCAAACAGATGAACCGATTTGGATTTTGTTTTTTTTTATTTGAAAATTATAATAGTCGGGAGTGTTCTTAACAAGGTTAGATGGCCGCCAACTTAAGATGGCCGCTACCACAAAGACCACCCTTTAACCCCAGTAGAATCAAAAGTGCGCTGTTGTGGCAGCGCTCTTGTGATTCTACTGGTATTACAAATGTGTATGGGCGGCGGCAATCGATTACCATCAGGTATACCATTTGCTTGTCGGCCACCAAAAAAAACTGACTAGAGAAGACTGGTTTAGAAGTAGACAAACTGTCTGTACATATAGATCTGTGAAAAATACACAACAGACAATGCCATATTATCTAAGTACCTACATAATTTTGCAAATCCACTTTTGTGTATTTATTACATTCGCATGCATTTTTAGGAGGATTGTATTGATGTAATAATTTTCCTGCACAGGGAGAATTGAACCACTGGGCAAGTCTCCCACAATCACTGTGGTGCAACTCTCCCGCTCACCCTAATTCTTCATTGAGGTGATGACAAAAACAAAAGCCGCTCGTCTAGTAAAAACACAATAGCACACGTCAAACTACGTTTATCTGGCTATATAATAATAGCAACAAACAATACCTAACTCAATAAATACGGCAGCAATCGCAATCTTTTTAAAACAAAAAATTGCACTCCGTAGCAACAAAAACACGTTTGACGTTGTCATTGACGAACAACATAGCTATGGTGTAAAATGGTTGCGGACTTATGATTGGCTTCTTACGTGCGACCAATGAACGCTTGGACATTTTGTTCGCACTAAAATTTAACACATTTTCGAAAGGTGGCTCAACTCTCCCACCTGGGGAAGTCTCCCGGTTTTCCCCTATTGTTTTCTTGATCATGAAGGTTCTCTCGGAAATACATTAGTAAATGGCTACCACATAAATGTTTTGGGTTTCTGGTAATCTTATAATGGATGTCGACTTGGCAGATTTTTAAAATAATAAATTTGAGAAATAACAGTGAAAAATAACTAATGTACAAAATGTCAGCTTGTTATTAGGCTGTCCTATGTTTCGTCGAGTGAGTGAGGGGTGAAAGATTATTTAGGTTTAGGTTATTAAGTAAAGGTTGGCAGCGCATTGTGACTCTACTGGTGTTGTAGTCTATTATTCGATGACGGCATCCAGTGATTAACAAAATAATGCAAACCCCGTGCTGGCCGTTGGAAACGCGAACAAACACCGATACTGTGAGCGTAGTGTGTCAGAGTGGCTTCACTGACATTGTATCGGAAGATCCACAGCCGGGCCCCAGCAGACGTCGCCGCGCACCGCCAGTCCGCTTGTGACCACGGATGCTGTAACGCAGCCGAAAAGTCAAGCTGTAAGTACCACATAATTATTTGCTTAAAAATTAACGTCACGTTAAAAATTAACGTGACTGACCGAGTGGGACCCTGAGGGACCCTGTCTCATACGCCAAAGGCCGTGGGTTCGATCCTCACCCTGGACAAACATTCGTGTGATGCACACTTGTGTTTGTTCAGTGTTTAGGCGTTATATAATGTATTTAAGTATTACATTTGTGTTTCCTCTGTTGTCTGATATCTGTAACACAAGTGCATAAGCTACTTAGAACGGAGTCAGGTCAATGTATGAGATGTTATGAGAATTTATTAATTAATTCCTGTCTATAATAAATAATAGTTAATTGTAACTATTATTTATTATAGACGGGTTAGCAATGCGAATTTTAAAGAACTATAAGTCTATTTTACACAAGCCACAATAATTGCCTTCAAACAACTGTTTTTAATTCGACTCTACCCGCTGGGTACGACAGCCTAACATGCACACTAGGATAATTACTAACCATCAAAGATACTCTTTATAATATTCTCCTAGTAACAACTTGGGTAATTGTCCTTTTATTGTTAATTGAAGTTTTATTAAATTTAACATTAAGCAGGTGCCAGCGGCTTTCTTGAAAGGCACGTGACATTTTGACAATTCGGTATTTGACATGGTTAACAATTAAATAAGAAAATAATTGAATTATGTAGATTTTACGACGCTGATTCAGAATATCTATGTTAATTTACAAATTAAACATTAGAAATATTTTTATTTCTTAAAATAAATAAGAAATTTTGCATCTGTGGATTATCAAAACTAAAACGGCTTGTAGCCAATCAGAACGCGTGACGTCACGATGCAAGAAACAACAAAATTCCCCTTGTGAACGGTGGTGTTACTGTTAGTTTGGGGTTAAACATTTGGACAAACAAAGGGAGAGTAAATGAAACAATATATTTTAATTAGAATGATTTATTGAAATATTACAAAAAATCCTTATTACGCATTTATAGTGATTTTCAAAATGATAAGTTTATTGTACACGTGTCGAATATATTTCTGGGGGTCTAATTTTTTTGAAATATTGGATAAACGAACATTCGTATACTTTTCTATATTAAAATTAGCGAGCTCCAATTATGGTTTACTATCTACTCCGTTATCATGCATGATACTCCCGGACCACATATTTTATTCCTTTTACCTCGAAATATTTTATAGCCACCTTTTATTTTTAGAATAAATTCCCAACATCGTATGACCAGAAGAAAGGACAGTAATTTCTCTAATTCACTTTACAATGTTTTAATATTATAATATACGTCTATACTATTTTATTCAAACTATAATGAAAAGAACGGATTTGAAACTAACTGCAGTGAGTGAAAGATTCATTCAAAAGTCGAGTTGATTTATACCACGATATCATTATTAAATTTTTCTGTCGTTTACGTATCGTAACGATTTTTATTAAAATACATTTCTAGTTTAATACACATTTGATAATTAATAAAAGTCATTACTTATGATAGGAAACGCGATCTTGTTGCGAATTTTAGCTGTCAGATCGCCTTTTACATGAAAATACTGCACAATTCACCATTTTTAAGAGAAACGTCACGCGACACGGAGCGATGCAAAATGGCGATGTAGCGACATCCAAGTAGTTTTGTATAACTTAGTTGACCAGTTCCGAATAGTTGACCAATGTACTTTGCCGGAGGGGAAACGCCCGGTAGGGCAATCTCCAGTGGCTATATACGCAAAGATTGAATCATGACGTCGAGGGCTAATTTGTCACGTGACTTGCTGTTTTGGCGGGAAATTTGAATCGTATTATTTAAAATGGCTGTTTTTGTTATAAATTAACTTTAAAAATGAAATAGACAATTATCAAACGTATCTTTAGTGTCCTAAGAATACAATAAAATACTTTTTTAAAAATTGTCAAATACCCAATTGTCGACTACATGCTGTTGTTGACTTGTTGATTACATTGGACAGTCATTTGATTACATTTGTTGTTGATTACAGTAGATAAATATCAGACAATTTGTGATAAAGTAGATGCAGTTTTATTTAATGGGTATCAGATAAGGAAAGGTACGATAAATGTTTGTTTTTATACTTAGACAATAATGATACTTAAATAGATATAGGTATGGATAGCTACGAGCAAGACCCGTTATGCTCAAAGCATCAATGTTATTTGGTTCACGACGAAAGACATGTATGCGATAGGTGGTAAACGAGCAGACGGATTACCTGATGGTAAGCAATGGCTGCTTATAGACACCAACAACGCCAGTGGAATAAATTCAAAAAATAAGTTATCAATTTGAAGTTTTGTATGTACTTAATTCATTTTTTATCATTGTTTTCCTATTTATTCAAATATGTGACAATTTTGTGGAATAAAATATTTGTATTTGTATTTATGTAGTCTGAAAAATCTCTGACTTAGGCATCCTCATTATAGGTAAACAGTATCCTCATTATGAACAGTAGGTAGGTAGGTAGGTTCATCCAAACTAAAACAAGGTAAATCGACTGATTTACCTTGTATTTTACTATTTTTGTATTGAATGGAAAGTAAATGACTATTTACTTTCCATTCAATACAAAAATAGTAAAATTTCATTTAGATAAAGGGCGTATAGAACGAAAGGGTCGCGTTCCTAACTGACCTAGGATAACCCTCTCACGCTTGACGGATACATTAGACCCTCAGGTCGACGACCGCTGAAGGGCTGTCAACCCTTGTGAAAACCAATGATGAGTGAGATAAATCAATTTCTGAAAAAATATTTTCAATTTTAGATGAAGTGGAATCGGAGATTAATGTTGGCAGGAAACTCATGATGGGACACGATTAATTTATTATAACACAGAAAACCGGCGTGAAGCATCAGTGCATGCGCTGTGTTTCGCTGCGTGAGTGAAGGTACCGGCGGCCCAATCCAATCTCTAATTTATTTAACTTATCTAGGACTTTTATCGATAGAAATAGAAAAAATATTTGGGGGGAAAGGGGTCAAAAGTTGGCAGCTTACTTGTACCTACTCTACTGGTGTTGCATGAGTCTATCGCTTACCATCAGGTGATCCGTCTGCTCGTTTACCACCTATTACAAAAAAGACCAAGGTAGTTTCAGTTTCATCATCATCATCCCCATTTCAGCCAATAGACGTCCATTGCTGGACATAGGCTTCCCTCAAAGTTAGATCGGTCTTGTGCCACCTGCATCCAAGGGAGGGCGAGGGATGGGGCTTAAAGAGTTTATATAAAAAACATGCCTATTTTAATTTAGATAAGCTTTTTTATTCTTTATCAGCGCCTAACTTGTAAAAAAACTGATTTGCCCCTTACTGGCCTCTGGGCCAGAGGCTAGGTACGCCCATGGTTGGCAGCCCTGGTGGGTAGTGGGGCAGTCCGTCAAACGGCAATAATGCGTGTGCGCCTGTGCGTCGCAGGGGCTGCCCATGCGGTGGTTTTGTTTACTATTTACCGAGTTTTGTATAGTATAGCTATCTCTCTCAGAAAAGTAAAGTACTTATTAGCTTTTAGATAAAAACACACAACAGCTCATACATTGACCTGACTCCGTAGTAAGTAGCTTATGCACTTGTGTTATCTAATAAAGGATACCAAATACAATACTTAAAAAATACATATAATAACACCCAGACACTGAACAAATAATGTGTCACTGAACTGTCCCACTGCAGGGCAAAGGCCGCCATCATAGAAATCAAGTCATCGCTACTATGATGGGATTAGGCTTAATCACGACGCTCGCCTAATGCGAATTTAAAAGCTATGTTCGAAAAATTCGAAAGATACTTTTTCTCGACAAGGGAATCGAACGGAAGACCCTGAGAGATCTCTCTCTGTCATAACGGGTTGTATTCAAAGCTATCTCTTTGGAGCCTGGTGTAAGCTTAGCCCACGATTCAGGATATAAGGAATCTGGTAATTACAATAAAGCGACTGCCGTCTGCCTTTTGAAACATGCAAGTTTCCTCACTATGTTTTCCCCCCTTCACCGAACTTACCTATATATTATCAAATTATATTTTGTGGTAGAAATATAAACTCAAATGCTGAGTGAACGCCTTTTTCACTGACACAATTCTTATATTGTAAGTAAGCATTTTTGTAAGTCTATTATGTCAGGAAAGAGATAATTTTCTATTTTATTTAAATCTATTAAATACGCACATAGATCAATTGTCACTTCTAATCAATCACTGAAAAATAATACCTAAGTACATTTTTTCTCGTTAGAGGTGAAATTTCTGTTTTCGAGTGGGAAGCAAAAAAATAAGTATTATCTTTCTCTACCGGTAACTTTTTCCAATGTTTATAAAACGCATTCTCCTATGAAGCGCTTTCCGCTTGATCGCAAAACTAACTACCCCATCCGTTGGTCTATGATTGGCAGAGCAGCCCCTTTATGGTGGGTGGGGGTGTTTTGCGCATTTTCTATCTATTGTGACTTTGTTGCCACGAAACTAGACTGGATGGATCAAAAAGACCCCTACTTGACAACATTAGCTGTTTAAGTACGGAGCAGTTTTCTCGAATGGAACAGCTTCTGGTTATAGGGAAACTATTGTGTTTTTCAAAGTGTTGCGGTAAATGATGCTGTAGATGCAGTGGAACTATTAACCAGTTTGGTCAGGTCCTCATTTGGTCAGTCTTTTGATCATAAACCTCACCTCCTTATTAGAAATAGAAATAGAAAAAATCTTTAAATTCAAGTTAGGTCGATTAAATATTTTAATATATTGTGGAATCAATTTCCCGCAGCGGTATTTCCGAACCGGTACGACATCCAAATCTTCAACGAGCTTATACCTTCCTAAAAGGCCGGCAACGCATCCGCACTCCTTCTGGTGTAGCTGATGTCCATGGGCGGCGGTGTTCACTTACCATCAGGTGTGACCCGCTTGCTCGTTTGCCTTCCTATAGGTAGGTACTATAAAAAAAATTAAACATGTAAAAAGTCATCATCATCTGCAATCCACACTCGTCCACGCCTCGAAAGTCTCGACGAAAAGGTGTTGCCTATACCTAAATACCTAAATTTAAATAAATTCATACAACATCTCATACATTGACCTGACTCCCTATTAAGTAAGTAGCTTAAAATCACTTGTCTTACAGGTATCAGACAACAGAGGAAAAACAAATATGATGCTTAAATACAATACACCCAGACACTGAACAAACACAAGTGTTCATCATGCGAATGTTTGTGCAGGATGGGGGTCGAACCCACGACCTTTGGTGGATGGAGCAGGTCACTACCAATTAATGCGCTATCGAGCCAGACAATGGAGGCAAATTAAGACTCCATTTGCAAACAGAGCGCTATTTATTAATTTCAAAATTTAAAACCAATTATTATGGATTAGGGTCGAAAATAAAATACTAGGTAGGTACTTGTATGGTTTTCGACCTCGACGGCATTTTCGAAATTCAAAATTTCAAACGCTTTTGTTATGGAATTATAGGTATGCAGCTATATTTAAATCAATAGATGCCCGCAAATGAAAAGACCGAGTTCCATTTCAAAAATAGAACGAGGCGTTGTCAATCTTTCAAAAATTCGAATGCTTTAAAAATCTAAAGCGCTTAATTCCTTGTCTATGAAGCGCTTTCGGCTCGCTCGCCTAGCCTCCCCTATCTACGCATCGCCACGATTGGCGGGGCTCGCCCTTTCTGCCAACACTGGCCTGCAACAATGCATATCTGCATTTTTCCCGTAATCTAGGGTTCGGGGTCAATGACCCGCGGTTAGGGGAGCGATTGGCTAATTAATGCTAGATATTATTGTTTTCTTATGTTTATGGGGGGTGGTTTACGCATGCGGAATGGAGAAAGATTGGCCTTTTCCGTGCCATCGGGGAATAAGCGTTTGTAATAACTTGTTTCTATGGATTTGTGCATAACTTTACTTTTTATACATAACTAGATAATCTACAACGAGCTCAAAGATAATAATATTATGATTTTTCGTCTCTTTAAAATAATTTTGTGACAAAAATATGATCTCCTAACGTTTTGTAGGACATTAGGTAAGTATTTAAGGGTAAGTAAGGGTTCTATTGTTATTTTCAAATAGGTAAGTAGGACAGAGCGGACTAATCGTGGAAGAGTCAGGCTTCGGCATGAATGGGCCGCCCGATGTCTTATCCTAATTTTGGGCGTGTTGCGTAGACGCGGCGCGCCTGGTCGACCGTTAGTGAGCACTGCCTCTCAGAAGACTTTTCTGTTTTCTATAACACAAGGGAAAAACTTTAGCTTGGGACGAGGACAATCTGGCCGAATGGCGCATTTGCTAGCGACTCTGCCTCATACCCCAAAGGTGGGTTCGATCCCCACCCTGGACAAACATTCGTGTGATAAACATTTATGTTGGCTCTGTGTCTGGGTGTAATGTAAGCATTTAAGTAAGTAGATAATATACTCAATATCTTTATTGCATCCATAGTGTATACGGTGGTAGAATCTTAACATAATAGCAACCACTATAGACCCTGTAAGGGCACTACAATATGAAAGAGAGCTCTTAACTTATTATCTAAAATTATGACTAACAAAACACTATTTATTATGTAGGTATTAGGTATATATATTTTATTTGTGTTTTTTTTATTATTGTGGCGTGGACCGTGCTCTTGGGCACTTTGATTCTGCCAATGTTATTTGTGTTTCCTCTGTTGTCTGATATCTGTAGGTACCGCTACTTAGTACGGAGTCAGGTCAATGTATGAAATGTTATGTGATTAGCAAAGCTTTTTCTAAAAAACCCACCTGAACAGTTACCAGAATCAGAGGCTGCGCGCGAGGTGGTTGACCGTCACAATAAGAGGACTCCACATCCCGTCACCTGCCGGACAAAAAGTCGCCCGACGCGCTGCGCCTGCGCCGACCGGTCCGGCTACTGATTTAATGATACACAACAACCATTTTTAACTATTGCTAAGATATCATTTTATCGGCGGAATGGATAAGTTGATCTTATCTTGGATATATAGATAAATATTCTTGATTTTTTTATATGATTCAATTAAATTAAATTCAATTTATTGCGTAGGTATCACATCCTAACTCCTAACTATATTATAAATGCAAAAGTAACTCTGTCTGTCTGTCTGTCGGTTATTCTTTCACGCCAAAACTACTGAATGGATTTGAGTGTTTGGTAGGTATACAGATGGTTTAGACCCAGAGAAAGAACATACTTTTTATTGCGAAAAGGGAATTGTAAGGGGTTAAAAGGGTGAAAATTATTAACTAATTAAAATGCCACCTAAATATACCGATAGATACACAGAAAACCGGCGTGAAGCATCCCCTGTGCTGTGTTTCGCCGAGTGAGTGAGGGTACCGGAGGCCCACCCGGAGGGAAGGGGATAAAAGGTTTGCAGCGCACTTGTAAATCCACTGGTGTTGCAAGTGTCCATGAGCGGCCGCAATTGCTTAGATACCATCAGGTGATCCGCCTGCTCGTCTGCTACCTATAACATAAAAAAAACCATTCCACGCGGACAAACTCGCGGGTAATAGCTAGTAGATTGAAAAATATTCTTGGTTTTTTATATGATTCAATTCAATTCAATTTATTGCGTATCACATTACAGTCCTATACATAGGATGGAATAAATACGAAGGTATACATGTGACGCCCTATATGTGATGTTAGGCAGACGAGCAAAATTTTATACAATCGTCCATCGACTTCTTATTCGACTTTAATGTCGAATTCACTAGAATTGCCCCTCTGAAGACATTCCATTATCTCTAGCTTCGACATAAAACTCGAAAATTGAGAATTGGCCCCTTGCGCTCAGGGCTACTAGGGACTCACTTCGATGCGAAGGCTACGCTTGGAGTATCGGGTTCGATTCCCGGGCAGCCTTGCTATATCACTCTGGTGTCCCATCATAAGTGTTTACACACTCGGCCTACCTATGTTTTTTATCGTAAACGAAATGTCGGTTAAATGTAGTGACATTACTTAGGTACTTACCTATTAAATTTTTTGATCGAAAACATAAACATACTTAATTGTTCATTATGTACAAACGACGTTAGGTTGAGCTACTTACTCCGCAGTGCAAAAATAGCACTTGTGTTCTGAGACATAAATTCCGATATAGGATAACTTGACGTGACGTCGTGTTTACCTAGCACATTAATTTCTTCTGAAACAAATTCTTAACACCATTAATTAGAATTTAAGGCAAAAATACTATCCACTTAAGGCAATTAGCTCTATAAAAATAAAGTTATGTACAGAACTATAATTAGGACTTAAAATAACGGGACTATAGGCCATAACGGGACTCAGCCCATAATGAAAGGTGTAAAATAATAGAAACCCGCGAACAAGAGTTAATGATCCATTAATTCTACTCTTATAAGTTAATAAGACTTTGGACTTAAGTAACGTTTAAGTAGGCACGAGGGTAAGCCACGCTTTGGCATGCTTGACCTTGCTCGTATCGTAATAATTAGCATTAAAATTTTTAATGATTGTTGCTTATTATAGAAGACTAATTAAATTACTTACGTTCGAACAGATATTATCTAATTTTTGTTGTGTCCAAATTGAAGAATAAAAAAGAAGATACTTACCTATTTATATCTATGGGTGAATTTCAACAAACTCCATTTTTGCCTAATTACGGTGGCGAATTTTTAAAACCACTTTACATACATTTTATGGGAGGCACATAATAGAATAAACATTGTAGTATTCAAAAATATAGGAGGCATAAAAATATTATAATTATTTTTAGAGATATTTCAATTTGAAATTTTTACAAGCCACCGTAATTGTATTTGAGCCACCGTAATTTAATCCCTACCACCGCGATTATTTTAAGCCAGCGAAATTATAATAAATAAATAATTTATTGTCATTTATTGAATTAAATTATTAAAAACCTGAGTTTAATTAGATATAATATATGACATGTAGCTGTATTGCAATCACGTTAATATAGGTACACATTAGTTGATGTTAATTAATGTAACCTGTATGACTTTTTAATTAAGGTAATAGTCGTGTAGAATATGATCAGTTTTTAAGTTGTTGCATAGCAATAGTCGTAAGGGGGGGGGGGGGGGGGGGAGGGGGGAATCAGGGTATGGTCTTAGTGGGAATTACTGTTAGTAAGTGAGAACGGCATTGCCAATAAAGTGCTAAGAAACCATCTGCAGTGCTAGTGGCGGAACACCAAGATTAAGCAGAGCCCTAGCCAGTCCAAGTCACCTCACGTCACCGTCGTTCCTCCTGGAACCGTTCAACCACCCGGTCGCCACCTTGAGGTGCAGCTGAGCTCAGGTCGAAAGGCGAGTCTTCTGCGCCTCCAAACCGAACCAAACTCACAAGAAAGGAAACCCGAAACAAAACCGAGCACGCTTGCAGGCTCCAAGGTGGCAGCCCTACTAGCTTGCTAGGGTATAGTGGATTAATCACTGGCTTACCTGAACTCAGCTGAAGAAACTGAAGAAGTACAAAACCGGACCGATAAAGCTACAACGACCTTTGGCATGAAAATACGGTCACGAATAGCATGTTGGAATGTGCGAACACTCGGCGAGGATAGCCGACTAGCCTAAGTGGAAGCAGAAATGCTTAGATACAAGCTGCAAATACTCGTCCACAGCAAGTGCGTAGGAATGGATTCGGAGAACTGGGAACGTCCAGGGCCTTACTTTTTTTTAATCTGGGAAGGAGGTACGTGAAAACGGCGTAGGATTCCTCTTTTCTCACGTTGCGACGAAGAGCCTACTGGACTGGAAACCCATCTCAGAGCGAATCATCACGGCCCGATTCAACAGCAAAGCTCGCAAGATAATCGACCTGGCCGACGCCTTTGGGCTAAAACTGCGAAATCGCTTTTCCGCCCTCGAAAATGTCTCTACACTTTCTGTCAACGCGGAGTGGAACCATAATCAAAATGGCCCATACAGAGACTAACTCCGCCGTCCTTGGACACAAAACACATACACGCGAAGACTGTATGTCTCAGAAAACCTGGAACCTGATTGAGACAAGACGGGAACTCCATCTTCAACTCTCTCTCCATCCAAAACTCAACAACCTCCAATACCGACAGATTCGCAGAAAAATTTACCGCAGTACCCGTCGTGATCGCCGATGGTGGGCTGACAGTATTGCCGAACGAGCTTAACGCACTGACAATGCCAGTAATCTCAGGGAGATATATAAGGCAACATTGATGTTGTCTCCCCCTACAGGAGGAAAAGTATTGAAGGCCATCCAATACCCGAAAAACGGGAAAGCCCTAGGAGTGGACCTCATCACAGCGGAAATGCTAAAAGCTGATGTCTGGACCGCTGCGAACGTGCTGAATCCCCTCTTGAAGAACAGCTGGCTGGCCGAAGAGGTGCCCAAGGATTAGAGAAAAAAAAGGATTTCTCACCACCGTACCCAAGAAGGGACACCTTAGAGAATGTGGCAACAGGAGAGGCATCACCTTGCTCTCAATTCCTTTTGAAGAGCTCTCTTGGATCATCCTAGACAGACTATCGTATCGAGGGCCGTCGAAGCTCTTCTTCGCAAAGAGCAGGTTGGCTTTCGACCCAACCGATCGTGTACTGACCAGATCAACACCTTGCGAATAATCTTCAAACAGGCATCAGAAGGGAAATGTATGTGACCTTTGTGGATTTCGAAAAAGTCTTTGAAACGCTATCTAAAATGAAACGTTATCTGGTGGCTCGTGAAATCGGAGTTTCCGAGAAGATCACCAACATAATCAAGGCCATCTACTGGAACTATTCCTGTAGAGTCGAGTCGAGACGCATGAAGGCCTCGTCTCGGAGGACGTACCAGTTGATCCGGAGGTATGTCAGGGTGTCTCCTCTCAGCCTCTCCTCTTATTTGTCGCTCTGGATGGCATTATGCATTAAACCTAGAACAAACGCTGAGGCATAGAGTGGGGACTGTCCAACGTATTGGAAGATTTGGACTATGCCGATGACCTTTGCCTGTTGAGCCACACACGAGCTGACATGCAGGCCAAACTGGACGACCTTCGACGAGAAGCTCGGGAAATGGGTCTGAAGATAAACATCCCAGACCCAGGAAATGAGATGTGGAGTGACAAGTTCTTCGCCGTTGCTCATCGGCACAAAGGGTGTGGAAAGAGTCCAGAAATGTACTGTAATTAGTAGAAAATCAATTTCAGTGGCACTGTACAATTACGGTGGCGCTATATTTCGCCACCGGAGCCACCGGGATTGCACCACCGGACTTAGAAACAGTAACAAAATTGGTATTATAAAAAAATATATTATCCCACCACTAACTTACAGTCTATAAATATGACAGTTAACTTAATCTCAATAAGCTATAAAACTGGATTTCATGTAAAGGAGAAAAGACAGCTCAAAATACATGCCACCGGTATTGATGAAAAACGTTCTCCTGCGCCACCGCAACTAGTACTTACTTGTTTGGCGGGAAAACGATGACAGCGCGCCGCATGTCCTTTAATCCCGATCATGGGGACACACTGAGCGGTAGGAGGAAGCAGAGCTCGTGTCTCCCAAAGCACATCGTGACAAGTAAAGAAGGATTCAAAACGCGCCACCGTTATTGCTATTTTCCGCGGGACATTTTTGAGATCGATATAAAATTCCAATTATTAATATTTAAATAATTCTGTTTGATTAATTTGAAGTCTCGTCTATTGTATTTTAAGTGTACATTATTTAAAGTTACAATTATTCATCAAAAACTTACAATAACACTTTTATTGTAAACTAATGCAATTCGGACAGTCCACCGTAATTAGAATTTAGGTCTTCCAACATTTTTAAACTAATAAATACATATCTAAAGGCTAAAACGCTGATGACATGTCATAAATAATAGTTCAAATATTTACCAAAAAAATAAAAACTGTTACTAGTAGCTCTCGATACATCGATTTTCAGCTACGCCGCTAAAAAAAAGTGCTTGGGAAAATCACCCCTATACTGTTTCTAAAGAGCTAGCTTCTAAAGACAAACATAATTATTATGACTTATAATTTATGGAACCCCAAAATACGAAACGCTAGCGTGAGGTAATCGACACTCAGCGCCTTCTAGTGGCAAGGATAGGAACTATGGGATGGAAAGTGAGGGCGGGCTACTAGAAAAAACAAATTCAAGATTACCTACTTCCGTTGCTACTAACTACTAGGTAATTAATTATACCTTGGTACATTTAAAAACTTAACCCTACTTTTGTCTTTCTCTTAGCGTTTAATTCCTAGTTGCGTCCACTGTTTTAGGACTTTTGTATGAAGGTTGTTGATAGAAACTGACGATAATTATTCATTTTCAGTTACCTAATGTACATTACATGTTTTGTAACTTAATTCCCCTTTTGTCTGAATCTGTAACACACTCGTGTTACAAAGGTACTATATTTTGCGCACTTGTAAAAAAGAAGACTTTCTATCAAAATTGGTTTTCTGCGCACTCAAGGTCATAACTACACTTTCTTGCCTCGGACTATAGTAGGTACGAAATCAGGTCGATGTATGAGATCTTCAATGAATTTATTAACATGAATAATTTATTTTCTTGTTATTTATCAATGAATTAGAATATTTGTATAATAGGAGGTATATTGTCAAATAAATTAAAGATAAACTTCAATTAATGTAGGTATGCAAATATTTTACACCTATCTCTTTTCGTTCCGAAACATGCAGCAATAAAATTGAGTCCTATGATAAAACAGGATATAATTTAAAAAGAGTTATCCATAACTAAAACTAGTTGACTGACTGGTATTAGATATAACCGCCGGCCATTTTTATAAAATTTGCATTAAAAAAAAACTATTCCAAACTGACTCCACCCGAAGGTCATTGGCCTTAGAAGAGTCATTCTTATATCGCCGCATTTTGGTTCAACGGAATAGACTAAGTGCCTCCATCTCGCTCGCACTTATGCAACGTCCGATTCATTTTCGTGTGTGTGATGAATACCGATTATCTCACTCAACTCAACAAGATCTTTTTCGAATTTGTGTGTGTGTGGAGCGTGTGTGTGTGACAAAAAATATCTGTTTGGCGCTTTGTATCGAATACGAATGGTCTCGCATTTTAAAAATATCGTTCTATGAATTTTTATTGGTTTAAAATTCAGCGTGCGGCGTCAAAACTCACACTTAAGGACTACATTATTCAATATGGTAATACAATGGTATCTTTGTCAAAAATGGTGGGCTGAACCTTTATTTATATTCTTGGGAAGTTATTAAGACACGATGAGATTACACAATAATTAAGAAACAAAAATGACTTACTTATGTAATTAACTAAAATCCAAAATAAATAGCTTAATGGGTGAGGCAAAGTCAGCTAGACTGCGCTAACTCGGTTACGTTGAGAGATGGACTCGGATCGAGCAGCGAAGGAGAGATGGGGTGTCCCAGATATCGCTGGATGGACCAGGTCAAGAAGGATCTTGGTCACCTTCAAAGGCCGGATTGGCGACAGGTGGCTGAGAACCCCTAATGGCAGTTTTGGGGGATTCCCTCCAAATTTGGGGTTATTTGGAGTCATGGGGGGAAAATATTGTTTTAGGGGTAGTTGGAGGGACAAATTGAGGTGGGGGCGAAAAATTTGGTTAAAAAATTAGAATAAAATTGCAAAATAGATAGCTACCAAAATTTTTAGAAATCCGATCTAATCCTGTAGGAAGGGCTTTGCTCACCGGGGGGAGAAGGAGTATACTAAGTCCTAACCAATTATCCATGTTAAGATTTTGTCAATCGTTAATTAATACAGGGTGTATCTGTGAACATTTACATCCCTTTAACCACGTGATCTACCAACCATTCTGAACAACATTTGTTCTATGACTTTTGAAAATTCGCATAAAAAAATTTCATCTTTCCATACAAAGTCGGTCACGTGACTTGGTCATTTTGTATGGGGAGTCGAAAAATTTTTCGAAGAATTTGGAAAAGTTGTTGAACAAATGTTGTTCAGAATGGGTGATAAAACACGTTGTAAAAGGGATGTAAATGTTCACAGATACAACCTGTATATTATATACGAGTAGCACTACAAACGTACCTATAGACTGTATAGTTAGTATTGCGAAGCGACCTCAGTTGTTAAGCCGTTCCTTATTCTATTAAACAATGATCCAATTTGATCCGCTTCACTAAAACAGTTATTTTTAATTAAATATAATTGTTAATATTGCAATTATCTTTTTATGTCAGTGAGTAAATTAAATAAATAAAAAAAAGTTGTTTGTCCTCGTTCCTAGATGGCACCCCTGCCATTTCGTGCACAAATGCGCGCGAGTCGCTGACCGCGCCAAGGCTGTGCGAATTCGCGCCGCGTGCGCAGCCCGAGCCACTGATATTTCGAAAATTAAGGAGCTCACTGTTACAGCGAACAACCTGGCTTGGCTTGGCAACTTGGCTTGCCATGGATAAGCGAAGATATTCTCCTTAACTTTGTCTCACATAATAACTAATTACCTATTTGTATATTTAATGTGTTTTACAGTAAGGACAATCCATTAAGAAATTTGACAGTTTGTACGAGTATATTTGATGTGCGGCTGTACGCAAACTCTGATTTTTAATCATGTGGAGTGACAGATGCAAATGTCAAGTTTCTATACATATTGACATTTTGCAACTGTCAAATTGAGTGATAATGTATGGGGATGACACATTGACATCTGTCAGTTTACTCCACATGATTAAAATCAGAGTTTAGGTACATTTTAAGTACGTACAGCCACACATCAAAGTATACAAAACTGTCACATTTCTTCAATCGACTCTCATCTTACTGTCAAACACATTAGGTTGAATATCCATTGAGGAAATTTGACAGGTTGTGGTAACCTGATGTGTGGCTGTCTGTACCTACGTACTGCTTTTAATATACTTTTAAATGCAGAAGAACAAAGATATCTACTTGCGACCACGGTCCCAAATTCTAGCGATCCCCACGACAAATAAAAGTGACACTTAAATTTCAACTAGCGCAATAATTCTCCAATTAAAACATGAAGCATCTAACAGCGGTTGAGCCGGGCCGTAAACTGACCACCTGGGCCAGGTGGCGAACTGGTCCCGGGCCAAACAAGGCGCGTTAGCTTCTAGTTAGAATAGTTATCGACTTGACTTTTAGGTTTTTTTTTGTAATTATGACTGGGGTAATAGATAGTTCTATGTGGTTCTATTTTAGGCGGTTAGTTTGACAGCGTTTGTCAAAGTTTTGAGGGGTCAACCCTAATCGTATTCCCCGCCCTAATAACTTCTCTTTTTTCTATCTTTATATTTTTCCTCTGTTATAGAATATTTATGGAGACATATTGTAAAATATAATATTACTTAGATAAGACAAGACTCTAAACGAATCGTCTTAACATTGTAACTGTCTGTATTTGTTTGATTAATTATTTGTTCTAGATGGCTTAAAAACTCAATTAAGTAAGTATTAATAAAATCCATAAGAGTTATCATTTTAATTGTGGGAGAGACCGGAGTGATACCACTGCCTCACAGAAAACCGGCGTGAAGCAGCCCCTGTGCTGTGTTTCGCCGAGTGAGTGAGGGTACCGGAGGCCCACCCGGGGGGGAAGGGGATAAAAGGTTGGCAGCGCACTTGTAACTCTACTGGTGTTGCACCTGCAACCGCTCAATCCTGCAACCGCTCAATGCCGCCGCTCATGGACACCTGTCCATGAGCGGCGGCATTGCTTACCATCAGGTGATCCGCCTGCTCGTCTGCTACCTATCACATAAAAAAAAAAAGTTATCTCGTCGTCAAATTTTATTATAAATAATGTGTCTCTTTAATCACTCGACGTTGGCAGAGTTATAGCATGATAGCAGCCTTTGCTATATAAAAAACCCTAATCATAATGATACTATGACTATGAAGTTCCAATTTAAACAAATATATTTTAAATTTAAATTGCTATTATTTAAATAAAAAATACACAACTTTCGCTTCTTTTTACACGTCTACGATGAAAATGTATAATTTCGGCGGGCTCCTCAATTTCTTTCTATGTCCATCTGTGGACGTCTATTGGCTGAAGTCACAAAATTTTCGACGAAATTCGAAAAGTCGTAGAATAAAAAAATATTGTTCAGAATGATAGAAGAGGTAGTTAAAGGGATGTAGGTAGGATGTCTACCGATACTCCCTCTATAGTAATTAGTAAGCAAAAACTTTGAGAATCACCATTAGACCATTAAAATGTCAGCCCTTGGGTGTCAGGTGGGAAATTATTACAGTCTAATACACTAACTTATATTTACTTATGGTCAACGCTTCCAGGGTCATTAACTCTACCATAAACAACCACCTTTTTGTTTCTACACTGGAAATAAACAGTTCAAGCGTACAAATAAATGTACAGTCACCCACACATCAGGTTACCACAATCTGTCAAATTTCCTCAATCGATATTCAACTTTAATGTGTATGACAGTAAGATGAGAGTCGGTTGAAGATATTTGATAGGTTTGTATACTTTGATGTGTGGCTGTACTTACGTACTTACAGTAAGACAATACCTAATCCTTTGGCGTGCAATGATTGGAACTAATGTAGGAAGTTTTTTTTATGCTAGAAGCGGCAAATGGCCATTTGGGTCGGCTGATGGTCATGTCAAAAACATTTAGTTTGTGTGTTTGTTTGGATTGGTTTATTAGAGGCAATTACTAAACCAAAAGGCTTCTAAACCAGCTACGTTACCTACTAACGTTCTTTAATCAAAGCTAACGTTACGAATTCTTTAAAATGTTCATGGTAGTCCCCTCTGAGGCTCTAAAACGAATCGGACGTTACGACCGAATCGGAGATTGCCCTCCCTTTCACACGGCGCTGTGCGTCGTTTTTGTGTGAATGTGACAGGTATTAGGTCCTATTAGCAATTGGCGTTTTTCGTACTGGCCACTTTAATCACGATTTCTCCTCTTTGGTAAGGAATTCCTAATTCAAATTTGTACAGCTATTTACCTACTCGTGTATTTATGCTTTCATGACCGTCCTCCGTCCTTCATTAAATTTTTTTTTTTTCTTTTGTTTTTTTTTTTTCTGTTTGCGTCATCTATTTTACAAAATGGAAGACTTAAATTATCCCATTATTTTCGAGTACGATTTCTCATTCTTACTATTCGTTACTAGACGGTTTTGGTTGTAAGCCACCTGTCTAGCACGTGAAGTAGAAATCCCCCATTCTATCAATGTATTTCGTACTAGCATCTTCCTAAGTACAGGGTGTACTTTTATTACATCGGATTAAAAAGTCATTCAATTAACCGTTTTCTTTAGTTCATCATAAAATATTAACAGTTTGAAACACCTCTCCTAGATCTAGACATAAAAGAGAGTCGTAAGCCAAAGCCGGGATAGAGCGAGACGCCTAATCCTGTTCACGTTTTAGTATAATTAATTGAGAGACAGGGAAAAGAGATAAAAAGATACTTACCGAAGTTAGAATCATCCTAATTAAGGTAGGACCTTTTTAAATAAATAAATTCACACAACATCTCATAAGTATATTGACCTGACTCCGTACTAAGTAGCTTAAGCATTTGTGTTACGGATATGAAACAACAGAGGGAACACAAATATTATACTTAAATACATACATGACACTCAGACTCTGAAAAAACACAAGTGTTCATCACACGAATGTTTGTCCAGGGTGGGGATCGAATCCCCGACCTTTGGCGCATGAGGCAGGGTTTTTTTTTTATGTGATAGGTAACAGACGAGCAGGCGGATCACCTGATGGTAAGCAATTGCCGCCGCTCATGGACACTTGCAACACCAGTGGAGTTACAAGTGCACTGCCAACCTTTTATCCCCTTCCCCCCGGGTGGGCCTCCGGTACCCTCACTCACTCAGCGAAACACAGCACAAGGGCTGCTTCACGCCGGTTTTCTGTGAGGCAGTGGTATCACTCCGGTCGAGCCGGCCCATTCATGCCGAAGCGTGGCTCTCCCACAGTTCACAGGGTCACTACCAAATGCGCCATTCGGTCTGTTTTTAAACTACAATCTTCGGGTTTCAGGTCACCAATCCGCATTAGCGGATCGGTAAGCGTAGTGTTGGACGCCCTGCGACAAGATGGGATGATGACATTCGAAGGCTGGCTGGTGTGGGCTGGATGAGAGTGGCCGGAAATTGGGAGCAGTGGCGTGCATTAGGGGAGACTTATGTCCAGCTGTAGACGAGTGTGGTTTGCTGATGAATCCGCATTAGGCAAGATGATTAAGCCTAATCCCATCATAGTAGCGACGACTTGATTTCTTTGAAGGCATTTTTCCTGCAATGGGAAAGTATAAGGGCTGATATAATCCACTGAGATAGGGACTATGATGTGGGATGACGGAGCAATGACCCCCCTGCTTAATTAGTTTACCAGTGGTCAGTTACAGAGGCTGCCCGCCCTCACGCTCACACGCGTCGGCGCGGGAGCGTCGGCAAAACACTTCATCTCGTGTATTTATCCTCCTAAAGAAAACCAGCGTTATGGCCTATGTTCGTAACATCTGAGTGAGGCTATTTATGCTGGATGACCCAAACACACAGACTGTTGGCCAATGGGGAAGAATACCTAGCTGTTTTTTGTTTTGTTTTTGTGTTTGTTTCAATAAGTCTGTAGTAGGTATACAGGGAGTATCTGTAAACATTTACATCCCTTTAAACACGTGTTCTACCAACCATTCTGAACAACATTTGTTCTATGATTTTTGAAAATTCGCATAAAAAATTGTCATCTTTCCATACAAAGTCGGTCACGTGACTTGTTCATTTTGTATGGGGAGTCGAAATTTTTTTCGAAGAATTTAGAAAATTTGTTGAACAAAATGTTGTTCAGAATGGTTGATAGTTAAAGGGATGTAAATGTTCACAGATACAGCCTGTATAATATGTGTTGTTGTGTCCAGATTAATAGCTAAATGTATTTTCTTTCTTCTTTCTTTCTAAAGCTGTCGCCTCGAAGCCCGGGGTACACTTAGAACTGATTCAGGATTTTTGGAGTCTGGTAATGTTAATGATGCTACTGCCGTTTGACCTTCCGAACCCTTTATAACAGTGGCGTAGCGTGGGTATTGGATGACAGCGCAGTGACTCCACTGGCTATTGGTGTATATGGGCGGCGGTCGCTTATTATCAGGTGATCCGTCTGCTCGTCTGTCAACTATCACATAAAAAGAAGTGATGCTTTGGAGCCCCGGGTACGCTTAGACCATGATTCAGGTTTTGGGTCTGTTAATGACAATGATGCGAACAGTTCTTACCTTTGCAACCAGACCAACTGAATACTTATATTTTTTTTATAGTGGCCCGCCCTCACTTCGCTTCGGGACCGTAATTCAGAAACAAACCAATAGATGGCGCTGTGTCCAATTACATCGCGCAAGCGTTTCGTGTTTTCGGTTTACCTTAAGCCTTGTCGTTGTCTATAGAAGTTATCTCTTTATAAATAGTATATAGATATAGATTAAGGAGAATCAAGATGACCACTCCGCTTGATACTAAGCGGCCGTGAGATCCAAATATGAGATTGACAGGCACAAAAGAACAGACAGTGGGCCTATTGATAGTCTGCCATCCTCACCCTAAAGACCTACGAAGATGCCGTTTCATGCCTAGGATTGTATGAAGGAGAAAACAAATGAACTGGAAGGGAATTCATGGTGTCTCTGTCTGATTATAATTAGTCGTTTCGTACCATGTGCTATTGTCTGGTTTAAGTAATTACCCGTTTCGTCGTTCCGTACCATCGGTAGGCAGCTGCGGACGGTCCCGCCGCCCGCTCATACGGAACCTTCGATTGGGCAATTACCCGTCGCAGTGTGATCACAGTGCAGACCACGCCTGGGTGCGAATCACAAATGGAACAGAAAAAGCGTTTGAAATTTTGAAAAAGTGTTCTTTTTGCTTGCGTTCGTTTTTTTTGCTGGAACGCGTACGTTATAGGTTAGAAATAGGGTATAGAATCTCTTTACTTTTCAAAAAATGTTTGTTGACTTTTTAGGTTTTGTTTTTGGGATGGTACTTATTCCCATTTCGAATTATTGGACTTATACCTTGTGGGGAAAGGCAGACTACCCAAACCTCGTTTTTTTTTAATCACGCTGGTGTTTTAATAAACTTTATTATGTGACAGTCACATAAAGAACGTCGGCGGTTTTCATAGAAGTGGTGACTTGAACTAAAATCTCCGCTACCCTTAACGACCTAGGTATCAATGGATTGCTCATTAAGTAAATAATCTAAAACAGCATCACTGTTTTCTTGTAAAAGCGGGAATTTCTTATATTACCGATGTTTTGTTTAGAGGTTATGTTGTATATTTACAAGAATACCATTCCTTAAAATGTAAATAACGAGAATACCATCCTTTGACAGTAGGTCTAGGATAGTCTGTGGTTGAAAGAAGCCCATGAAAGAAGCAATACGAATGAAACTAGCGCCGCCAACCACAGACTATCCTAGACCTACTGTCAAAGGATGGTATTCTCGTTATTTACATTTTAAGGAATGGTATTCTTGTAAATATACAACATAACTTAAGAAGTAGTAAGAAGCTTTTTTTTATTATTTTTGCTAAAGTAGGCAGACTAACGGCTTAGATTGGAGATAATTATTTTGTTACTCAGTGTTATTATATATACAGTTACTTGGTGTTAAAATAAATAGATTCAAGCACAATTAGTACTTTTATTAAAGGCCAAACCAAACAGGTTAGAATAGAATAAATACCTATCTACGTCCCTAAGAAATGACTTAACCGTTATTTGATTAGCTGTCACTGTCTTTATCTAGCGTCTAACGCGCTACGTTTCGTTTCATCAAATTAAATCAAAATACTTTTTTGATGAAACGAAACGTATTTCGTTTCATCAAAAAAGTATTTTGATTCACCAAAAAAATATATTTCGAATTCTACGAATTAACTTGACAAAGTAGTTCTTTTTAACAAAAAATAAATGTTCTAAGTGTAGGTAATGAATGACGTGGTAAATGGCGATTAGTATGAGAGACTACACCTGTAAACGAGAACAAAAACCACAAAAAAGTAATTACGTGAAAATAGGTAAATAAAAACAATTTGATAATAGTCAGCCGACAACCATTTGACACCTCGAAAAAGCATAGATAAAAAATTAGGTTGCACCATGGTTGCACAGGTTGACAGCCAGTCGCCAACAAACAGTAAGATTAAAGCGTGGTTTGAACTGATTTTATGAGATACTCCCGCTTTATCATATTATAAAAATATTTTGATATAAATGTCCTTTTAATCAGCTATATTGTCATATTTTTTTCATCAAGGGTAATTGTTAAGTCTTATCCCGCCGTAGTTCTTTCTAGTTTCAATAGGTAACTCTTTACTTTGCTTAAGTATTTCTCGATGTCATAAATTCTTTTTGTGTTTTTATGTGAAAGTGGCAGACGAGCAGACGGACAATGTAATGTAAAGATATTGTTGCCAACACCAGTGGAATCAAAAGTGCGTCGCTAATCTTTAATTCCCTTCGGATTGGCCCTTCGGTGATCTCACTCACTCGGCGAAACTGAAGCGTAGCTCTTTCTTACCACCATTTATTTTTTAATGATTAAGATTATAACTTACTACTTATTAGATTTTTTATTTTTTTATGTTATAGGTGTCAGACGAGTAGATGGATAACCTGATGGCAAGCGATTGCCGCTGCCCATAGTCACCTGCAACACCAGTAGAGTCAGAAGTACGGCCCACCTTTAACCCCTTTCCCCCCAATCACGCCTCCGGTATCACTCACTCGACGAAACAGCGCAGGCACTCTGCTTCACGCCCCTCTTCTGTGAGGCCGTGGTATCTCGGTCGACCCGGCCCATTCATACCGAAGCGTCCTTCGAGAAGCGAAGCATCTTTGACCTATTTCACCAAAACTTATGACGTCACGTGCCATCATCTATAGATCCGCTGAATCCCTGCGACAGGAGGGGGGTGATAAGTAAGTTATGGTGCGTGGGGCTACCCCCCCTCGCCTTAGGTGCGACTGAGCGTTCCAGTTTATGGGGCCCATAAATAGAGAGTGCTCGTAACGGCCTGTGGCATTAGCTGGGGACTACTACTGGTCCTCGAATGGTCCAAGATAGATAGATAGATAGATAGATCCTCTTTATTGCACAAAATATCTTACTAAGCGTTTCGCTTCTTCTTTCTTGGTACGAACTGCTAAGGAATGGAACAACTTTCCGGCTTCTGTATTTCCAGAGAGCTACAATTATGGGTGTCTTTAAGTCGAGAGTGAATAGGCTTCTTCTAGGAAAGCACGCTACATCTTAGACCTCATTGTCACTCTCCATCAAGTGAGATGAGGTCGAGTATAAAAAAAAAATATATTACAGAACTTAATGGAAACTTTAAAACCAAGTCTGTTTAACCGTTGGACAACCACGTTGCGGCATGAATGGGCCGACTCTACCTTAGTGATACCACGACCTTACAGAAGACGGCGTGAAGCTGCGCCTGTGCTGTGTTTCGTAGAGTGAGGGTAACGGAGGCCCGATCGTGGGGAAAGCGCACTTATGACTCTACTGGTTTTTTTTTTTTTTTTTTTTTTATGAGATAGGGGGCAGACGAACAGACGGTTCACCTGATGGTAAGTGATTACCGCCGCCCATGGGCACCCACAACACCAGAGGAGTCGCAAATGCGCTGCCGGCCTTTTAAGAAGGAATACGCTCGCTTTTTGAAGGTTTGTGGGTCGTATCGGTTCGGAACACACCTACACCTGCAACTGGTGTTGCAGGTGTAGGTATATGGGCGGCGGCAATTGCCAACCATCAGGTGATCCATTTGCTCTTCTGCCACCTAGGTAGGTGTCGCATAAATAAAGTTCGTAGTAACTTATACTAAACACAGACTTCTAGCGATAGCAGATTTTTTATTAATGTGATAGATGGCAGAGGAGCAGACGGTACCTGATGGTAAACGTTATTTAAAATGGTTGTAAGAACTGGTTGCCATAGCCGGATTTATTCTATTTATGCGCCAGACAATCACACCAATCAACCTGGTCTCAAACTAGGGTGACCCCTGTACTATGAGTACCAGATGACGATAATTGACTGGGGGCGTCAACCCAGAATACCCAGACCCAAGAAAACTTAGAAAATGTAAGTTTCCTAAATTGACTTGACCGAAAACAATACTGTATAGACGAGAGGATGTCTCTTAGTAGGGGAATCGCGTCATACGCAGCCAGCAGTATGACCAGTGTTAAATTTTTATATCCGTTTTAAAGTTCTTGTGGCCGAAAGTTCAATTTTCGATTCGGAGTGCCGTCTAGATGTTTACTCTCCTCAGCATCAGGTCTGATGGAAATGTCATGTTCTGGGTGGATGTCCTGGTTTCAGTAAGGGCTGAATAGTTGTGAATGTAAATGGGTGGAGGAATAGAGGACGGCCGAAAAAGAGATGTATGGATTTTGTGAAGAATGACAGGGAAGAATGGAAAAAGAAAACATACTGCGCCAACCTGTTCCCAGACTTGGGCAGGGAGATGATGATGAGGTGTGTAAGATTTTTTTGTGATACTGAGGTAGCAGATGAGCAGACAGATCACCTGATGGTAAGCGATTGCCGCCGCCCGTAGACACCCGAAACATTAGTGAAGTCACAACACAAACTATGTCACCATCTTTCGACCCCCTCTCCCCCAGATTTGGCATCCGGTAGTCACACGACGAAACACATCGCCTACGCTGCTTCACGCCGGTCTTTTATGAGGCTGTGGAATCACTCCGGTCGAGCTGGTCCATTCATGCCCAAGCATAGCTCTCCCCCAAATTACAACTGAATCCAAACCAGAAGAATACAGGCACTTACATAATAAATCCCAAATTCCTAGTAAATATTTGTTAATTTGATAGGTGGCAGACGAACCGACGGATCACCTGGTGGGAAGCGATTGCCGCAGCCCATACCTGTCTAGACACCTGCAACACCAGTGGAGTCACAATTGCGTTGCCACCCCCTCGTTTGGGCCTCCCATAGCTACCTACTATCACTCACTCGGCAAAACACAGCACGCTGCTTCACGCCGGTCTTCTGTGAGGCCGTGGTATCACCCCTGCCGAAGCGTGGCTCTCCCACGGTTAAAAACTAATTGAGTAGTAGGCATAGTACAAAATGCCGATGTAAATACGAGTTAGAAGTGAACAATATCGAATCATAGCGCGGCGACAGTATTTGTGCTGCGTTTGTATATTCATTTAAATGTTCCCCATATCGACTTGTGAATGGGAATAGCGAAGATACGACCACACTAGAAGAGGCATTACCAATAATGTTGAACTGTAGGTAGTTCGATTTTTTTTATGATATAAGGGGCTGACGAGCCAAAGGGCTATGGAGCGAAGTATTACTGGGTGTGAAGAGAGTAGACAGAATACGGAACTCTATAATACGTGCCAAAACTGGAGTCACCGATGTAGGCAAGAAAACTGCAGGGCTGAAGTGGGAATGGGCGGGTCATGTCTGTCGAATGGACCCTAAAGATGGACTGGCATTGTAACCCAATGGTTACCTGATGGACGCCGACAACGGGGCAGACCTAGAAAGCTGGAGTGACGATCTTAACACCTTTGCAATCGATTGGCCACAGATGGCGATGGATAGAGATCGATGGAGGGACTCGGGGGAGGCCTTTGCCCAGCAGTGGGACAATATAGGATAACTTAAAAAAAAAGGGGCTGACGAACAGACGGATGACCTGATGATAAGCGATTACCGCCGCCCATGGACATCCCGCAACACCAATAGTCACAAGTGCACTCCTCATCTTTAACCCCTTTCCCCCCAATTGGACCTCTGGTGTCCTCACTCATTCTACATGAATGGGCCGGCTCGACCGGAGTGATGCCACTGCCTCACAGAAAACCGGCGTGAAGCAGCCCCTGTGCTGTGTTTCGCCGAGTGAGTGAGGGTACCGACCGGAGGCCCACCCGGGGGGGAAGGGGATAAAAGGTTGGCAGGGCACTTGTAACTCTACTGGTGTTGCAGGTGTCCATGAGCGGCGGCATTGCTTACCATCAGGTGATCCGCCTGCTCGTCTGCTACCTATCACATAGAAAAAAAGATAATATAAAAAAAGGCAGACTCATACAGCCTAGCTAGACTGTTCCATTCCTTCTCACTCCTCGTATCCTATTGCTAGCACAGTTTCGCGGAGTATTTTCACTGGACATTATCATCGCTGTCGGAAGCCGTCGCGCCTCTTCGTGTGTTTCCGTGCATGGGGGGGGAGGGGGGAGGGGGGAGCTAATAAACGTTTATTATTTTTGATATCGCCGCCGTGATACCAACTTTATTGGAAAATAAGGTAATGATGTTATAATGAGGCGAGGTTTTTGGTGTAATGGGTGAATGTAATTGGATTTCTAATGTTGATAGGATGTGCCTAAGCTCGGGAGCTAAGCTAAGCTAAGCCTTAGATTGCATTGTTTTTGGAAATTAACTTTTCTAAATTGATTGGGTCTGGGATCATTTTATTGTCATTTAAGTAGTTTTTTTTAATTAGAATAAGCGATTGTGGTCAAGCGTTGGCCTTAGGCCAACGCTTTGACAAGGGGGGGGGGGGTCCCCCGGTCATGTGCTATGTGACTATATGTGACAGGTAAGTCCTATAACCAAAAAGAAAGTAAAAGTAGATGAAATTTTCCCAGGGCTATCAACAATTTGCTACCCCACCAACCTTGTCGACGCCTTAATTATGTCGCCCAGGGTTATAGCCGATTGAACCCTTATGTCAACAATGGGGGGGAGGGGTGGTACGGACCCCCTGGACCCCCTCCTTATATGCGTCCATGACAGGATAGGTACATGAAACTGACCATGACTGACTTAATATCATGTTTCTGTTATAAAGGGGTTTTCTAATTACATTCAAAAAGAAAACAGACAAAATTATACTTACCGTATTCTTAAAGCTTTAACAAATAGATCCTCCTTTCAAAAACCTACTCTACTAATGATTTACCTTCCATACACAATGTTCCATACAAATCAGTAGTTACATACGAACGTCACGTGGATGGTTGCATAACGTCGCGGGTTCGATGCCGCTAATGAGATTGTAGCACAAAATACTGCTAAACACATTACCCGCGGTGGAGTAGCGGTTGAGTGACCGGGTGGGTTGAGGTTTGATTCCTGGGTGGGGTTATTCGTTTTAATGTAAGGATTTTCTTTGTTATGTGTGAGACAGGTGTTTTTATGCTAGAGGCAGGCCTGTCCCACTCCGCGTGTAGGTATCGAACTTGCAAGTACATGCGGCGTCCCCTCCGGAGGGGAAAATTAGTAGAAAATCACGAACGAGCGGCGACGCAAGCGCGACAGTTGCTTGCGATAGAGAGAGAACGCACTTCTAGGTATGAATAATGGTAGGCATTGAACGCTGGGCGGTCGGAATTTCAACGTTATGTTATGGTAGCCTGAGTCTTCATTTTCATAAACGGTTTTTAGGAGTGGGCTTTCTGTACATGTAAGTTAAGTATTCTGTGCTAGAGGCGACAAACGAGCAAGGTCTGGTAATCACCGCCACCCAATACAAGAACAAGTAGGTACGAGATCAGAGAGGTCGCTGATGTGTTGCTGACTTCTTAGAAAGGAGTACGCTCATCTTGTGTAGTTAAATTGCTTTTTTGAGTTGTCCTTTTTAATGATCGATACTCGAAGAATAGAATAGAATAGATTTCTACGCGATTATAATTACATTTTGATTTTTAATTCTTTTCCGTCCAATAATATGGACTCCTTCAAATGAAGCGTGAAGATGCATCATCAGACCAGTATGGCAACGCCACTGCCATACTGGCCCAAGAGATGCATCTTCACACTTAATTCGAACGGATGTGATGCCGTGCCGTCGCGTCCGTTGTAACTGCAACGTGGGCTCTCCTCTTGCTTATCATCAGGCTGAGGTGAGCCTATATTCAGTGTCAGTATGAAAATATTCCAGCATAGATTTTAAGACCGATCAGAACAGAACAATGGCGTGAATTAGAGCGCCTGCGTTGTGTCTCGAGTGAGTGAGGGTATCGAAGGCCGATACTAAGCAACTTAAGCACTTGTGATACAGATTTCAGACAACAGAGAATCACAAAATAGCACCCAGCCAGACACTGAACAATCGCAAGTTTTCATCGCATAAATGTTTGTCCAGGGTGGGGATCGAACCCACTACCTTTCGTGTATGAGGCAGGTCACTACCAAATGCGCCCTCCTGCCAGTCATATTATTTGTGACCCTCTGTTGTCTGATATTATTATCTGTAACACATATGCTAAAGCTATTTACTAGGTACGGAGTCAGGTCAATATATAAGATACTTGGTATTACCCACAACTTCGTCCGCGTGGAATAGTATATTTGGATAGCATTTTTAATTATTTATTAAGTTTAAACCCCTTTTTAAACCTTTAAAATCACCTTTTTGCACTAAAAAGTTGAAGCCTATATTCTTTCCCAGGGTCTAAACCATCTGTGTGGCAAATTTTATTCAAATCCGTTCAGTACTTTTGGCGTGAAAGAGTAACAGACAGACAGACAGAGTTACTTTCGCATTTATAAAATTAAGTTAGAAAGTTATTATTAAATTGTAATCACATAAAACGGAACGCAAACAAGTGAAGCTACCCCCAGGTTCGGAAGCTCGCAAAATAAACGTACTTAGCTGAAACTGAAGCCGCACCAGTGCTAATGCCGCGCCAGCCGTGTTTACTGAAAACCTGCGTAGCTTTGCCTGCCACCCTGTGATGTTGCCGATGTGTGCCCGTGTTCACCAATACGACATTCGACAGTACCAATTTAATTATCTTTTATGTCTTTTATAAATGTATCCATGTGTGTCCTCTGATGCAAATAAATTGATTATATTATCTACTAGTGGCCCGCCCTCACTTCGCTTCGGGACCGTAATTCAGAAATGAACCAATAGATGGCGCTGTGCTCAATTACATCGCGCAAGCGTTTCGTGTTTTCAGTTTACATAATAAGCCTTGTCGTTGTCTATTAAAGTTATCTCTTTATAAATAGTATAGAAGATAGAAGATTTAAGTAGGTATATATCCACCAGTGGCGGATTAACTACACCTACAGGATGTATCTACCAGTGAACATATACCTACATCCCTATTCTTGTATTTTTTTTATGTGCAATAAAGAATATCTATCCCTCAACCTTACGTCTTCTACCTACTAGCCCTTCTGAACAATTTTTGAAAATTATCACCAATCCGCATTGGGCAAGTGTGGTGATTAAACCTAACCCCATCATAGTACCTACCTAGCGATGACTTGATTTATATGATGGAGGCCTTTGCCCTGCAGTGGGACAATAAGTTTCCATAATACGAGTAATTGGTAAAATATAATTTCTTATGGTTATTTAGGAGGTACCTACATATAAGGTGAGTTTGAACAATTCCACGGTTATGGCATTTTTAATTTTTATGAGAATAGGGTATTTGACTAATCTCGATATAGTAAAAAATATTTATACTTTTCCAAAATACTGGTAAATAAGAACCAACGGCCAAAATTTTCAGTTAAAAATATAAAGTCTAGCTGGTTTTATGAGCATTCAAAGTTTCATGGGCAAGTCCATTTTTAAAGTATAAAATTTTAAAAAAATAATTATATCATTGAACTACCCGTACATTTTTCACCAACTTTTATTATGAAACCATTTACTTAAACGAAACATTTGATATAGCTACCAAACAAAATTTACTAGACGCGCATACAAGATACGGGCGTGTGACGTCACTTGCCTGTAGCCATTTTGTATACAGCGTTTTTGGGCTTGCCCAAAATATGTGCTCTTAAAGTTGTGATATCTCAGGTGATTCAAATCAGAATCGAGCAATTCTTTCAGTAATGTTTCTTAAATTGAGAGGTCTTTTGATTAAACACATAATTTTTTTTTGTCAAATACCCTATTAGCCGCCTATCGAATCATTTGTTTTTCTTGCACTTAAATATAGATTCCAATTCTATTGAGCAAAATTCTCAAACTGTTATTGAATAACTAGCTACTAAATTACCGCATACCTAGACCCAGATGGTCTAGACTCGCTTATTAGGCCAGTGTGGGCGCCAGACGAGGCCTGCCCACATTCAGCAATTGGTGGGTCGGCACGAAACACTATTTTTAGTTGGGCTGATAAATTGATCCGACTAAGCCCAAGGATCTTCCCGTTTAACTAGCGAAATCTGCTCGGGACTTGTTTTGTCTTAGCGTTTGTATTATTTGTTTAGTTATTTATTCTAACTAGTTACAATTTTAATTGTACTAAAGGTCTCGTTCACCGATCACCATCTCTAAGTAAAGTTTCAAGTAATTTACTCCTCAATATAAGTGGATTTGGAGGAAACTAACCCCTGGTCCACGGCCTAGTTAACAATTTAAATAATTAATTCATTACAAAGACCAGGGGCCAATTTTCACCGAACCCACTTTAATTGACAAGGAAATTACTTCGAACTTTACTCAGAGATGGAAAACGAGGCCCTTACTAAATTATTTTATCTTTTGAGTAGGTACTTAATTTATAGAACCCAGAGTGCTCTGGCTTTCTTAAGTTTTATCATTTTACTAGCTTTTGCCGGCGGCTTCGCTCGCGCCCCCCACTTCCATAAAATGGTGGGTTAGAAAGGGGCAAAAAGTAGCCTATGTTACTCTCCATCCCTTCAATGATCTTTACTTAAAAATCACGTCAATTCGTCGCTCCGTTTTGGTTTTGCCGTGAAAGAAAGACAAACATACAGACAGAAAAATAGACACACTTTTCCATTTTCTAATATTAGTATGGGTTTATTTTTGAGTGAAACAACAGCAAGAGAGAGTACAATAAGAGATGTTGTGTGAACTCATTTATTTCTTTCATTTACTATCTTCAGGATCGTGAAATGTGGAGGAGGGGTAGGGAGGCCTTTGCCCAGCAGTGGGACACGACGGGCTTTTAATAATAGTACTATCTTCATGCTAGACAAATGCCCCTGAACTCTCAAAGCCGGCGCGTGCGCAGCGTGTGATGCAGCCTCAGCTCGGAATGCGCCGGGCTAATTGGCCGCTCGAGCTTGACTTTCACCTGCCGCCGCCAGGGGGGGCTTTAATCAGAACCTCATGAGGACATCAAGGAAATATACAGGTTGTATCTGGGGACATTTAAGTCCCTTTAACTACGTCTGTCTCTCTGTCTCTCTACTCTCTGTCTTCGAGTGGAGACCGCGATTCGGTAAGCGTAGTGTTGGACCCCCTGCGACAAGATGGGATGATGGACGTTCGAAGGCTGGCTGGGTGTGGGCTGGATGAGTGTTGCTGATGATACTGATGTGAACTACGTGTTCTACACACCATTTTTACAATTGTTCCATGACATTTCGAAATTTGTTTGACGAATAGGATGTTCTTATTTAATAACTAGATCCAAGGGTATTACAGTAAGTAAAGTAAGTATCAGCCTACATACTGTCCCACTGCAGGGCGAAAGGCCTCCATCATAGAAATCAAGTTATCGCTAGCTATGATGGGATTAGGCGTAGTCACCACGCTTGCCTAATGCGGATTGGTGATCACAAACAGCTAGTTCGAAAAATTCGAATCATACTTTTACCTGACCCGGACCCCACGATTTTTGCCCCGTTTTTGAAGACACCTATGATTTTTACAGTACTTAAATCTAATTTCTGCTTATGCAACTGCTTGAAAGCTATGGCGCTGGTATTCTGTGGTACGTAAAAAAAAAACTAAAAACTACATACCTAAATTAAGTGTCAACTCTCAGGAAGTCCCAGTTTCAACCCAACCCAAAGCCACCCTACTTGACTGGGGACACACTGAACGTGACTGTTAGACGGACATTCCCGCTGTTATGATTTATGTCCACTGCGAGTAACATAAATATTTCAAAAGCAAATTAATTAGGAAATGTTCACAAACACGCAAACTTGGAAAGTTTAAGGGTAAGGTAGGGTAACTTAGAACGGCAAGTAATTCCCATCGAGATGTGACTTATCTAAAAAGGGACGGGGAAAAAGATTAAACAAATCATTTATTTTCTCTTTACAAATAAGGTCATATGAGCTAGGACTTAGTGTCTAATTTTATAAGTAGATGCAACCCGTATTTGTGAGACTGGTCCCTGATATAGGTTTCAAAAAGAACCTGTAATCACAGGACACCAGGCCAGTGGGTCTCCGGTACCCTCACTCACTCGGCGAACAGGGGATGCTTCACGCCGGTTTTCTGTGAGGCAGTGGTATCACTCCGGTCCATATCCGAGCCGGCCCATTCATGCCGAAGCGTGGCTCTCCCACAGTTGAATTAATCTAAATGTGTGTGTGTGCATAAATTTACACCGTGAGGCCGTGGTATCACTCCAGTCGACACATTTGACCCGGTTGACGCCACAGCATAAAAAAGGGTCAAAAGAACGATATACATAGACAAATAATTTCAACATTCACCAATGGCAAAGTCGTTACTTAAATTAATAAAACCAACTGTCTATTGACTCAGTAAGACAAGTATAGCTTACACAATTATCGCTAAACGAGTCCACCAGAACAGTGAGGCGTGCAAATATGACGGACTTTGCTAAGAAAACGTTTGCACTCAGTTGAAATGTGACAGGGGGGGGGGGAGGGGGGTCAAACAAAGGAGTCGATATGCGCCGTTGTTGTATATTTTGGTTTGTTTTCATCCCATTAACTTTAGTTTTCAATTGCTGGTGGTGCAAGTGAGAGGAGCTAGCGGAAATGGTCTCTATCAGCCATTATTCATGAGAAAACGAGCAAGGAGGTTGATGGCTTTGGACACTAAACTCGATTTACATATATTTCTAAATAAAAACATCCTGTAGGTCTGGTTTAAGAACCGGGATCCTGGGTTCGCTTCCTGAGTCGAGCAAAAAGTAATGTTCCGAATTTTTCGAACTAACCTAGCTCAGGTTTTTGGTCTAGAATCCGCATTAGGACATTTCCATCTAAGTAGCGGTGACTTGATTTTGACTGCTACGGAGTCTCATCTCAACCTTGATTCCGGCAGTGGTTGAAAACTTACATACCTACTTACTTAGTTCATCATCAGCAACCTACAATCGTCCACTGCTGGACATAGGTCTCCCCTAATGGCCGATTTTTGGCCAGTCTCATCCAGCCCACACCAGCCAGCCTTCGAATGTCTTCATCCCATCTTGTCGCAGGCGTCCAACACTACGCTTACCGAGTTGCGGTCTCCACTCAAGGACTTTACGGCTCCAACGGTTACTTAGTTAGGACCGCTTTATTATGGAGCTTGTGATATAATCCAAGGCCAATGAAAAAACACATGAAACAATTGTGGTACTCAAATTAATATTATTTTCTACTCATTTACAAGCTCTCGTACTAATCTCTTTTAACTTGGACCCCACCAATGCTTTTAAGTTAATTAAGCAATATCCAGCACTTGTACGCAATTCCCGGGACATTCCGCCAAAGCCGGGACACTTCACTTGAGTGTCCCGACACTTTGCTCCAGTGTCCCGACACCTCCGGGACACCTTTACATGGAGGCTTTTAATCTACTGATGGGGCATAATCGACCTCTGGAGTAATGGTTGACCATAAAATTATGTAACACGTGGATGGTCCAAGGTTTTGTTCTTGACCTACTTATTGTTAAGACAATGTCAAAGGTCTTTTATATTTTTACTAGCTTTTGCCCACTGCTTCGCTCGTGGCCCCCACTAGTAAAATAGGGGGTTAGAAAGGGGCAAAAAGTAGCCTATGTTACTATCCATCCCTTCAACTATCTCCACTTATAAAATCACGTCAATTCGTCTCTCCGTTTTGCCGTGAAAGAAAGACAAACATACAGACAGAAAAATGCAGGAATCGTGAATTTGTGGAGGAGGGGTTAGGGAGGCCTTTTGCCCCAGCGGTGGGACACGACGGGCTTTTAATAATTAGTACTATCTTCATGCTAGACCAACTATGCCCCTGAACTCTCAAAGCGGCGCGTGCGCAGCGTGTGATGCAGCCTCAGCTCGGAACGCGCCGGGCTAATTGGCCGCTCGAGCTTGACTTTCACCTGCCGCCGCCAGGGGGCTTTAATCAGAACCTCATGAGGACATCAAGGAAATATACGGTTGTATCTGGGGACATTTAAGTCCCTTTAACTACGTCTGTCTCTCTGTCTCTCTACTCTCTGTCTTCGAGTGGAGACCGCGATTCGGTAAGCGTAGTGTTGGACCCCCTGCGACAAGATGGGATGATGACGTTCGAAGGCTGGCTGGTGTGGGCTGGATGAGTGTTGCTGATGATACTGATGATGAACTACGTGTTCTACCAACCATTTTTAACAATTGTTCCATGACATTTCGAAATTTGTTGACGAATAGGATGTTCTGATTTAATAACTAGATCCAAGGGTATTACAGTAAGTAAAGTAAAGTATCAGCCTACATACTGTCCCACTGCAGGGCAAAGGCCTCCATCATAGAAATCAAGTTATCGCTACTATGATGGGATTAGGCGTAGTCACCACGCTTGCCTAATGCGGATTGGTGATCACAAACAGCTATGTTCGAAAAATTCGAATCATACTTTTACCTGACCCGGGACCCCAAGATTTTTGCCCCGTTTTTGAAGACATCCTATGATTTTTACAGTACTTAAATCTAATTTCTGCTTTATGCCACTGCTTGAAAGCTATGGCGCTGGTATTCTGTGGTACGTAAAAAAAACTAAAACTACATACCTAAATTAAGTGTCAAATCTCAGGAAGTCCCAGTTTCAGCCCAACCCAAAGCCACCCTACTTGACTGGTGACACACTGAACGTGACTGTTAGACGGACATTCCCGCTGTTATGATTTATGTCCACTGCGAGTAACATAAATTATTTCAAAAGCAAATTAATTAGGAAATGTTCACAAACACACGCAAACTGTGAAAGTTTAAGGGTAAGGTAGGGTAACTTAGAACGGTAAGTAATTCTCACCGAGATGTGACTTATCCAAAAAGGGACGGGGTTAAAATCCGCTCGTAAAGACGTAATTTTTTTTGTAGGTAAGCTCTATGGGGGTGACATTTGAAATAAATAAAAATTGTTTATTTGTTTCAACAAAAACATAATAAATGATGTGTTGACATGTTCTAGTAGTACGTTAGCGCCTGTATCAGAGGACGCCACTCTTCCTTAACCAAAAAAGCAGTACTTAACAACAAAAAAACAAAGTAGTAAGTAATATTATGATAATAACAAAACAATTAGGTAAACAAAGTAAGTACAGTCGAGTTCAAAAATATGTATACACTTTAGGACCTTGTCACAGTACATAAGTATAAGAAACGCTTCCACTTTCTTATAAATATGTATTGTGACAGGTCCTAAAGTGTAGGTACATATTTTTGAACTCGACTGTACCTAGTAAGTAGTTAATATTAAATCTAAGTAAGTAGGATACACGTTCATTTGTGGTGTGTGCATTTACAGCGTGAGGCCGTGGTATCACTCCAGTCGACACATTTGACCCGGTTGACGCCACAGCATAAAAAGGGTCAAAAGAACGATATACATAGACAAATAATTTCAACATTCACCAATGGCAAAGTCGTTACTTAAATTAATAAAACCAACTGTCTATTGACTCAGTAAGACAAGTATAGCTTACACAATTATCGCTAAACGAGTCCACCAGAACAGTGAGGCGTGCAAATATGACGGACTTTGCTAAGAAAACGTTTGCACTCCGTTGAAATGTGACAGGGTGGGGAGGGGGGTCAAACAAAGGAGTCGATATGCGCCGTTGTTGTATATTTTGGTTTGTTTTCATCCCATTAACTTTAGTTTTCAATTGCTGGTGGTGTAAGTGAGAGGAGCTAGCGGATAATGGTCTCTATCAGCCATTATTCATGAGAAAACGAGCAAGGAGGTGATGGCTTTGGACACTAAACTCGATTTACATATATTTCTAAATAAAAACCTCCTGTATGTCTGGTTTAAGTACCTACCGGGTTCCTGGGTTCGATTCCCGAGTCGAGCAAAAAGTAATGTTCCGAATTTTTCTAACTAACCTAGCTCAGGTTTTTGGTCTAGCTAGAATCCGCATTAGGACATTTCCATCTTAGTAGCGGTGACTTGATTTTGACTGCTACGGAGTCTCATCTCAACCTTGATTCCGGCAGTGGTTGAAAACTTACATACCTACTTACTTAGTTCATCATCAACAACCCACACTCGTCCACTGCTGGACATAGGTCTCCCGTAATCCCCTAATTTTCGGCCAGTCTCATCCAGCCCACACCAGCCAGCCTTCGAATGTCATCATCCCATCTTGTCGCAGGCGTCCAACACTACGCTTACCGAGTTGCGGTCTCCCCTCAAGGACTTTACGGCTCCAACGGTTACTTAGTTAGGACCGCTTTATTATGGAGCTTGTGATATAATCCAAGGCCAATGAAAAAACACATGAAACAATTGTGTACTCAAATTAATATTATTTTTCTACTCATTTACAAGCTCTCGTACTAATCTCTCTTTAACTTGGACCCCACCAATGCTTTTAAGTTAATTAAGCAATATCCAGCACTTGTACGCAATTCCCGGGACATTCCGCCAAAGCCGGGACACATTCACTTGAGTGTCCCGACACTTTGCTCCAGTGTCCGACACCTCCGGGACACCTTTACATGGAGGCTTTTAATCTACTGATGGGGCATAATCGACCCTCTGGAGTAATGGTTGACCATAAAATTATGTAAAACGTGGATGGTCCAAGGTTTTGTTCTTGACCTACTTATTGTTAAGACAAGTCAAAAAGGTCTTTTATATTTTTACTAGCTTTTGCCCACTTACCAGCTTCGCTCGTGGCCCCCACTAGTAAATAGGGGGTGGAAAGGGGCAAAAAAGTAGCCTATGTTACTGTCCATCCCTTCAACTATCTCCACTTATAAAATCACGTCAATTCGTCTCTCCGTTTTGCCGTGAAAGAAAAGACAACAATACAGACAGACAGAGTTACTTTCGCATTTATAATATTCGTATGGATGCAGGGCAAAGGCCTTCATAGAAGTCAAATCATTGCTACAATGACGGGATTAGGCTTAATCACCACGCTTGCCTAATGCGGATTGGTGATTTCAAACAGCTATGTTCGAAAAATTTGAAACATACTTTTACATGACCCGGGACCCCAAGATTTTTGAAGTCATACTATGATTTTTTTAAATGACGCGTGACGGTTCTAAGTGCCAGGCCGGATGGCACATTTGGTAGTAACCCTGCCTCCAAAGGTCGTGGGTCCGATCCGCACCCTGGTCAAACATTCGTGTGATGAACACTTTTGTTCAGTGCCTGGGTGTATTTATCCATACTAAATTATAAATGCGAAAGTAACTCTGTCTGTCTGTCTGTCTGTCTGTCTGTCTGTCTGTCTGTCTGTCTGCTACTCTTTCACGCCAAAACTACTCAACGGATTTAAATGAAATTTGGTATACAGATAATCTAGACCCTGAGAAAGGACATAGGCTACTTTTTATTGCGAAAAGGGGGTTGTAAGGGGTTGAAAGGGGGGTAAAAAGTTACTTTTCCACGCGGACGGAGTCGCGGGCGGCCGCTAGTTTATATATATTTAAGTATTATATTTGTATTTCCTCTGTTGTCTGATATCCGTAGCACAAGTGCTTAAGCTAGGTACTATATACGGAGTCAGGTCAATGTATGAGATGTTGTGTGAATTATTAGATATAGGTAGATATTATACTTTTACTTGACCCGGGACCCTAAGATTATGGCCCGTAGACCAGTGGTTCTTAACCTTTAAGTCATGAGGAACCATTCCAAACCAAAATTCTGTCGCGTCAGGGACCACACACTTCGGACATGCGTCGTGGCGCCGTTTGCGTTGTGTTGACTCGACTCATCACGTCACGTCACTTGTTTATTACGATGTCTTCGCGGACCACTTGGAATGCCTCCAGGGACCACCAGTGGGCCGCGGACCACCGGTTAAGAACCACTGAGTTTTTGAAGATCTATCCTATGTTTTTTTTAATGATGGTTCTAAGTATGAGGAATCTATTTCCATCTCTGTTGTTGCAATGAGTAAAGTAAGTGCAAGAAAGCATTCCTGGCCAAGTCAATAACAACAAAACATTGGAGCAGGAAAGTGCATCGCACAATGCGCGGTACAGTCGCCGACAAATGCGCGCGTCTCTGCGGACACTGACGGACGGCGATAATTAGTCTTAAAAATTGCGCGCCCACTGTACCTGCACTGGCGGACAGGGAAACGGGACACGTAGGGTAAAGGTGAGATAGATGCTTTAGTAGAATATATATTCTCCTATGCCTCAGACAACATGTAGCGACCTGTGCGAATACTACACTCAGCCCTTAGTACTTACTAATACCGTATACCTTAGTAGGTATACCGTATTAGTCAGTAGGCTTAGTAGGCCGTACTAGTGTACGGCATCTAAATTCACATAGCTCCTCAAACAACACTGACACAAAGGCTGAGGTTCCATCACGGCCAAAATCAAGTCATCGTTAGTATGAGGTTGGCCTTACCTAATGGGGGTTTTTGACCAAAAACCCGATTAATAAATTCTCACAACATTTTCCTCATTACACTCATTTCATTCACCTGACTCCGTACTATGTAGCTTGAGAACAAAAAAAACATAGTCAATACTCAATACTCAATACTTTATTGCTTCTATAGTGTACAAACAGATGGTAAATAAATACAATAAAGCAACCACTATAGACCCTGTAAGGGCACTGCAATATACATAATACATATTGCACATAGGTACAAGACGACCTAAAAACGTTAAAAAAATGAGCGTGCCTATTTGCTTCTGAAAGGTCAGCGCACGTGTGACGCCTCTGATGTTACAAGTGTCCATGGGTGGCGATAATCGCCTACCATCAGGTGATCCGTCTGTTCTTCTGCCCTCTATACCATAAAAAAAATAAATTAAAATAGGAGTGGTTAAGTTTCCTCGGCCAGCAGTGTACAGCAACACTAAATAGGATACGTTAGAGCAATGTAGGAGTGTGCAGTATCTCGGCGGGTTCACAGGCAGGACGCTACATTTTAGGAGTTAACTCTACACAAAACATGAGCGAAATTAGGGAGATATACCAAAATGTAAACTGGGTGGTTTACATTTTTGCAATAAACCATTTGATTTGATCTAATAAATCTTGAGTGATGTCGACTTACCTTATATGTCTAATTTTTACACTAAGAGTGTTAGAATCCTAATGCCCGATTATGCATAACATTTTGAAATAAAAAAAACTAGGTTAGCGCTTTCCGCCGCCCATGGATATCCCGCAACACCAGTGGGTCACAAATACGCTGCCAACCTTGAAACCTCCGCTCTTCCGGACCTCCGGTACCCCTCCTACCAATCTAATGGGGGGGGGGGGGGCAGACAGCTGGGCGTAGTTTCAACAGGTCGAGTCAAGGCCGTTATCATTCCGATCGAGCCCGACTCAGTTAGTCCCTATAATGTAATTCTCCCCAATGTAGCATTCCATCTTCCCTTGTTCCCAAATGAGGTCACCCACAAAATTCCCTCTATCCCGGTCACTCTCATCCTTTCCCTTTCTGCGCACCGTACTCGCAAATACCATGTATCATCAAAACGCGGGTCAACAACCTCTGAATCACAACTCATTTGGAATTTGACATTGCGTCCCTGTCGCACGCGAGTTATCGCCGCCCTCTCCCTCCCACACTGAACTTAAAGTACTTCTTGGTAGAAAAGAACATACCTCATTAATCTTACGGGTTGCTTAAATTGGTATCGATGATTTTTATATATTTTTTTTATTCACATTTTGTCTTTTTTGTTTTTTTAATGTAATACTTAGATAGCAGACGCGCAAGCGGATAATACATATGCGATAGCGGCCGTCCATAGACGCCCATCCATAGACTACAATCCCGTAGACGATTTGTACTTAACAAAACAATATCTATTAAACAGGTCTCAATATAGGTAGCACTAAAACGACGGTTTTATACTTAGTTACGCTGGTAGTGATCTCTTTCAGACAACCTTTAAGAGCTCGTGTTTTTTTTGGTATGATTATAATTATTTTTGTGAAACTCCCTCTACTTTAAAAGGGATCGATGAAAATATTTTCAGTCATTTGAGAAAGTAGTAGGTACCTATAAGGTTTGTGATCACATCCGCATTAGGCAAGCGTGGTGATTAAGCCTAATCCCATCATAGTAGCGATGACTTGATTTCTATGATGGAGGCCTTTGCCCTGCAGTGGGACATGTAGGCTGATACCTACTTAAGTACTACTACTTATACTAAAGGTAAATAAAATATTTTTAACGTTATAGTGTGATATGACTCTGGTTCTCTGTCGGATTACATCATTTCTGATGCGGTCCTTCAAAGATACTCCGAGCATAGCCCTTTCCATAATAGCTCTTTGAGCGACTTTGAACCGATGGATTAGTCCAGCCGTGAGTGTCCACCGAATCAGCAAACTGAAGTGGCAGTGGGCTGGTCACATTGTCCGCAGAACTGACAACCGTTGGAGCCATAAAGTCCTTGAGTGGAGACCGCGACTCGGTAAACGTAGTGTTGGACGCCCTGCTACAAGATGGGATGACGACATTCGAAGGCTGGCTGGAGTGAGCTGTATGAGAGTGGCCGAAAATCGGGAGCGGTGGCGTGCATTGAGGGAGACCTATGTCCAGCAGTGGATGAGCGTGGGTTGCTGATGATGATGATGATGAGTGTGATATGCGCCATGTCTTTTGAAGCATGATGCAGGATATGTTGGTTTTGGGGAGTCTGGTAATTACAATGAAGCAAATAACTTTTTATTCTATGCTATTTTATTAATACTTTATCGATATTAACGGTCTGCGCCGGCGCAACCTCAATCTTATCGGTGTTGTCGAATCGTGTTTAGAATTTGTCTGGCGATAACGTTGTCATTGGTTGTCATTGAGTTGCGGAAGTGTGAGTCGAATTGACTAAGTACTTAGTAATAATTCGACTCATCTGCCTAGTTGTTATCTGGGAATCTGGACATAAACTTGTGCATGAAACATGAAATATAATAATTAATTTAATTATTATTAATACCTACTTAGGTACCTATGTAATTTTTTGGATTTTGCCAGCCTTCGATTACCCAGCAATTAAAATAAAATTAAAAAATCTTTGGATTCAGTTTTATTGCTTTAAAACAAAATTAAATAATGTGTCCTTTGTGAAAAAGGTTCTTACAATTTCTTATAAGGATTTAAGGTAGTTTCCGTTCAATTTTTTCCACCCTGTATACGTACTTGCTGTCTTATGAGAACTACTTAACTGTTGCAGTTCTTAGCATGATAGCAGCCATAATTATATAAAAAAATATTATAAGGATTTCAAGAATTGCGTGGCTAAAGTGGCCATTTGCAGGACACATTGCGAGGAGAACAGACGGCCGTTGAGGTGGAAAGGTCCTTGAGTGGAGGCCGCGTGCAGGAGGCCGCAGCCGTGGCAAGCCTCCCACCAGGTGGACCGACGATCTTGTGAAGGTCGCAGAGTCCCTTGGATGCGGGTGGCACAGGATTGATCTGTGTTGAGAACGTTGGGGGAGTCCTATGTCCAGCCGTGGACGTCTATTGGCTGAAATGATGAAGATGGTGATATAAAAAGATGTCAACTTCCAAGCGAACCAAATGATTACGTAGCTAGGTAGGTAGAGCTCACTCGTAGCTCAATATCTAATAGGTCATAGCTCAAACATGTTTTGCAATCAGATTACTCTAAGACTTGAAGGTCAAAATAAATATGCGTGGCATCTGTCCAATGAATGGTAAATCGACTGGCTTTAGAATTAATTGCGACTCTTTATAGATTACGAGAAAAAGGCTGTGTAGATAAAACCATAAATTGGATAATGGTTTTTAGAGGCCATGACAACTATTATAAAGGCTATATCAATAGAGAAATAATTATTATGAGCAGTCAAAATATATTATATAATCATCAAAATTCAAGGGAAGAGTGACAGACTCAATGGACACTTTGTCTGTTCTTTTGTGCCTGTCAATCTCATATTTGGATCTCACGGCCGCTTACCATCAGGCGGAGTGGAGTCATCTTGATTGTCCTCAATATAAAAAAAAAATTGTACTGGCCCGATGGCGCATTTGGTAGTGACCCTGCCTCATTTGACAAAGGTCGTGGGTTCGATCCCCACCCTGGACAAACATTCGTGTGATGAACACTTGTGTTTGTTTAGTGTCTGGGTGTTACATATTATGTATTTAAGTATTATATTTGTGATCCTCTGTTGTCTGATATCTGTAATACAAGTGCTTAAGCTACTTAGTACGGAGTCAGGTCAATGTATGAGATGTTGTTTGATTTATTTATTTCTTTGCTGACCAATTATTTACTTTGCTAACCAGTCATTTTTTTTGCTGATCTGTTAAATTACACCTACATATGTATTTACCTTATCCCCCTTTCCCCCCAATTTCGCCTCTGATACCCTCACTCAAAGAAACAGCGCAGGCGCTGCTTCACGCTGCGCTGTGAGGCCGTGGTCTCTCATTATCACTTTGGTCGAACCAGCCCATTCATGCGGAAACATGGCTCTCCCACGTTTAAACGTGTAGATGAGTAATTTGCAATTTTTTATCAAAACATTGCAATGCAACACCAGTGCATTTACCTAAGTATCTGTTTTGAAATATCGGTCGGTCGTTGCACTCTACCTGATAACCGAATTATCAGCAAGCATCAGACATGATAAAAACGTAGATTGTCAATAATCCAGACATTTGCTCAATGTCAAAAAATATTTACGCGGTTTTTTTTATCTACACGTGTGAGTAAATGTGGGCTGGTCTATAAGGGGGGGGGGGGACTAATGAACCCGAGCAGTAGGTACTTTACTTTTTTTAAGTAGTAGCGACTATTATGGGAGAGTCACGCTTCGGCATGAACGATCCAGCGCGATTAAAAGTGATGCCACCCCGGTTTTCTGCGAGCCGAGTAGGTAACTTACACTGGGTGCAGAAACGTCCATTAAAATTGTTATTAGTTCAAGCGACTACCGTGGGAGAGACATGCTTCGGCATGGCTGAGCCGGGTCTGGAGTTATGCCACTCCGGTTTTCTGTGAGGCCATGGTATCCAACCCAGCCATAGGCGTACAACGAACAAAACTACATTAAATTTTATTCTGAAAGGAACACTAAATGTAAGTACGAGTAATATGTAATCATCATCATCATCAGCAACCCACGCTCGTCCACTGCTGGACATAGGTCTCCCCCAATGCACGCCACCGCTCCCGATTTTCGGCCACTCTCATCCAGCTCACTCCAGCCAGCCTTCGAATGTCGTCATCCCATCTTGTAGCAGGGCGTCCAACACTACGTTTACCAAGTCGCGGTCTCCACACTAATATGTAATAAACAGATTCATTTTCTATTATGTGATAGGTGGCAGACGATCAGACGGATCACCTGATGGATCATATGGATGGATGACATATTCTTTATTGCACAACTCTGCCAAGAAATTATCAGTTTGAGTCAGTAGCCTCAGTTTTGTTAGGACATAGGCATTGTCCGATAAAAATATTCCGTGCTTTGAACTGTAGTTTAAAATTCTAGCTAACACTTGGAGTTATTGCACTTACTAGATAAGAATTAGTACCTACCTATATTATTTTTCTCTGTGTTTCTCTGCGTGATCAAATCCCAAACGAGGTGATCCGGCAGAGAACCAAAGTTATCGACATAGCTCACCGGATTAGCAAGCTGAAGTGGCAGTGGGCTGGCTATATCTGCCGCAGAACTGACAACCGTTGGGGTAAACGAGTTCTGGAGTGGAGACCGCGTCTCGGTAAACGTAGTGTAGGACGACCTCAGGCCAGATGGAGTGATGATCTGCGCAAGAGGGCTGGCTGGAGCTGGATGCGAGTAGCCGAAGATCGATCAAAGTGGCGAGCATTTGGAGAGGCCTATGTCCAGCAGTGGACTACAACAGGGTAATGATGATGATGATGACAATCGAGGAAGCGGGTCGCCTTATGGTGAGCAATCATCGCCGCCAATGAGCGTCTGCGAAATCTGAGAAGTTGCTAATGCGTTGCCAGCTTTTTAGGAATTAGAGTCATTCATTCACTTATTTAAAAACAAAATATGAATGAGTCACGTCGTGATAACAGCCAACAGTATGCATTGTTGTGTGTTCGTAGATACTACAAAAATAACTAAAGTTCATTGCCTACTAATTTTGTTTTCCTCTATACAAATTGGGTTAATTTTATTTTGGTGGTTTTGGTTTTCCCCAAATAATCTAAGTATTGGTTAATTGTATGGTTATACTAGTGGAATTTTTGACAAAAGTGTTTCTGGATGCAAGTTCAGAGTGATATCATTTTCAGCCAATAAACGTTCACTGCTGAAATGTTGCAAGTAGCGAAAAATCGATCGGAGTGGCGAACATTAGGAGAGGCCTATGTCCAGCAGTGGACTGGAACAAGCTCATGATTATGATGAGCATGAAAACAGTTAATTTACTACTTTACTAAATATAGTGGCCCGCCCTCACTTCGCTTCGGGACCGTAATTCAGAAATGAGCCAATAGATGGCGCTGTGTCCAATTACATCGTGCAAGCGTTTCGTGTTTTCGGGTTACCTATAAGCCTTGTCGTTGTCTATAGAAGTTATCTCTTTATAAATAGTATAGATAAATATTCAATTTAAAGATAGATTCCTAGCCCACTATCGCCTAGTGCGATTTTATAATCACCCCGTAGAAATAGAAAAAGAAAAATACTTTATTTAATTTAAGTGCAAACAGAACATTTATAAATGTCAAGTTCGTATGTGTTATCTACCGTTGATTCGGAATGATAATTTCTACCGAGAGAACCAGCAAGAAACTCAGTAGTTACAATTTTAATGTAGGTAATATTTAACACAATAAAATACAGTGTTTTTTATCTGCATCGTTATAGAAATAACGATAATAAATAATTTAATTACAATAAAGTGTAGGCGAACTGTTTATCACCACAATTCCTCATGCGTCAAAGGTCGTGGGTCGATCCCCACCCTGGGCAAACCTTCGTGTGATGAACACTTATATTTTTTTAGTGTCTGGGTGTATTATAACGCCGTTAGGCCCAGACATCAGAAACAATAGAAAATCAATTGGGTTTGCCTTTAAAAAGGCTGTTGGGTCTTACGAAGTATTTACTTTGAAAAATTTAAACAACCCTTTTTACAATGAACATAATTGTATTTAAGTATTTTTGCCTGATAGGTACCTATCTGTAACACAAGTGCTTAAAGCTATTTACTTAGTATTGAGTCAGGTCGATGTACTCGTATTAGTAAGATATGTTGTATGAATATATTTATATTGGCCATCCTAATTTTCTATCGGGACTTTTTGCTATTTTTTCAATATTTCTCCATAGATGGCAGTAGGTGTTAATTTTTATTTAGTTTTCGCCTGAGATACAGGATTTTACTAGTTGAGGCACCCAACTAAAATCTTCCTAAGTTTAGTTTTAGTTAAGTAGAAGTTTATAAGTTTTGATTGTAACATGATTTTTCCAATTAATTAATTTCATTACATTGCGAAAGTCTTTAGATTTTAAGTCTTTAATTTAAGAAAGTCTTTATTTAGTAGTTGCTTATAGAATTTATCTCTGTAAAAATAGTATAAAATATATTTAGACTGTGATTTAGACTACGGTTATTGACAATATACGTATCATTATATTTGTCCAGCTTCACAAACATTGCAGAAATCGTACATCTCACAAATAGCATTAACCAAACATTGCATTTCAAATATTGCAAGTGCGAAAGAGTCGTGGTGTCGTTCACCCCACCATCTGGGTCAACAGAGGCGCCATTGATTCCGCTCAATAACAAATAAAAAAAATTAATGATCTCTCTTATCGAAACGATAACGGGTTTAACTTAAAAATAACCCTTTGGGTTGAATGGGCCGGCTTGATGAGAGTGATGCCATGGCCTCCCAGAAAATCGGCGTGAAACATCATCATCATGCCTGTTGCAGTCCACTGCTGGATGTAGGCCTCTCCAAATGCTCGCCAATTTGATCGATCTTCGGCTACTCGCCATCCGGATCCAGCCGATAGTCACTCCATCTGACCTGAGGCCGTCCTACACAAGCACTCCACTGCTGGACGTAGCAGCAGTGGAGTGCAACAGGCTGCTGATGATGATGAACTTTTTGTGGGTTAGTTCTTGTTCAAATAACTACATTATGTCCAATTGTAAAAAGGGTTATTAAATTTTTTAAAGTCAAGTTTGAGAAACTCTGAAAACGTCCTAGGACAAACATCCGTGTGATGAACACTTGTGTTTGTTCAGTGTCTGGGTGTTATATAATACGTATTGATAATTTCTTGTCTGATACTGATGCTACCTAGTACGGCGTCAGGCCAATGTATGAGATGTAGTATGTTGATTTTTTTACTACGAGCTACGAAACGAGTGAATCCAGATTTGATAAGTGACTAGCTAAAAAAGTGAATAGAATTGTTTCCACTCTTATCACTGAACATGCTTTTAGCCTAATGCGAAACGTCTGACTACTATCGGTCGACCACCTGAGATAGTGAAACTAATCATAAAAAAATACAACACCACAGTTTTGTATGCGAATTTGCCAACAATCAAAAATTATATTGAATCGTACTGCACAGGAATAAAGTTCAAAACCTATTGAAAAAATTAGAAATTTGTATGATTGACTGGCTAAGTATATGTGTACCTGTATCGTTGACCGATTAAAGTCAAGGTTAGTGATACGAAAGCCGAATTTACTGAGTAAGCTAAAATTATATGTGCTACTTTTTCCTCTGACCTGGTCGGTCAAATTGATAAGGAGTATTTAGGTAAAAGTCATATTTTTGAATGTCAAATCAGCAAATGACTGGCCCGACGGCACATTTGGTAGAGACCCTGCCTCATACGCCAAAGGTCGTGGGTTCGATCCCCATCTTGGACAAATGTTCGAGTGATGACCACTTGTGCTTGTTCAGTGTCTGGGTGTAAAGTATTTGTTTCCTTTGTTGTTTGATATCTTTAGCACAAGTTCTTAAGCTACTTAGTACGGAGTCAGGTCAATATAGGTATGAGATGTTATATGAATTTATTTAATTTATCTTTTTTTTAATCTTTTTAATATTTTCACTACATCGCATACATTGATCTGACTCTGAGATAGGTAGCTCAAGCACCTGTGTTACAGATATCAGAACCAACAGTGGGATTACAAATATATACATATAATACTTTTCTTTTGTAAATATACTTATAATACGTAGAAAACACCCAGACCAATACAAACAGACATGTTCATGCACACAAAAGTTTGTACTGTGCGGGGATCGAACCCGCAACCCTTGGCCCAGACGCAGCATTCACTACCACTGAACCAACCGGGTCGTCGGGTTTATGAATTTTATCAGTAAGTAAGTATAGAACCTTTAGTTAGAAATATATCAAACAAAGTGTGTGCGCTGAATATAGCGCCAATAAACCAAACAACATAGATATACCAGCCATTTAATCGTTTGGGAGAGCCATGCTTCAGCAGAATAGGCCGGCTGATAGACACTACGGGCTCACAGAAAACCGGCGTGAGGCCTGTTGTGTATCACTAAGAGTGGTACCAGAGGCCCAATTTGGGGGAAAATCGTTTAAGTTTAAAGGTCACTATCAAATTCTGTTATCACTACTGCGGTTTGGCCATACCTACTTATTGTGAACCAAATGTTTTAAGAATTGTTTTGAACATTTATTTTACAAGGAAAATTATTTGGGAAGGGACTCATTTTAAAACTCGTTGAATATTTTACAAGAAACATTTTAATTTTTGAACATTTTAACTGTGGGAGAGCCATGCTTCGGCATGAATAGGCCGGCTCGACCGGAGTGATACCACTGCCTCACAGAAAACCGGCGTGAAGCAGCTCCTGTGCTGTGTTTCGCCGAGTGAGTGAGGGTACCGAAGGCCCATCGGGGGGAAGGGGATAAAAGGTTGGCAGCGCACTTGTAACTCCACTGGTGTTGCAAGTGTCCATGAGCGGCGGCAATTGCTTACCATCAGGTGATCCGCCTGCTCGTCTGCTACCTATCACATTAAAAAAAAAATATGGGCGGCGGTGAATGGCGGTGATTCTTACCAGCAGGTGACCCGCTTGCTCGTTTGCCGCCTCTAGTATAAAATGAGATAGATATCATAGTTTTCACGACAGTTTCGTTGACTCCGTACATATTTACCAAATGTAACCTTCAATTTGAGCCCATTATGCGCGAAACACAGCGCATGACGATAAACTGGTATTGTACCAAACCACCTGTTTCTATATCTCATTTATGCGCAGGAGCAGGATGGAAGTAGCGATAATGCGCAAGTGCGAGAGGGTGGGCAGAACCATGACCTGAGACAACGTTTGGCGAAATTCGGGTCAGTGACACGATAAGGTATCGGGAATTCGGCTGTAGCGTCACTGTGTGGTATTATCAGCTGAGAGAGAAGGTGTTGCCAGCCGGGGAGTTTTTAATTATTATTATAATAAAAAGCATTTTTCATTCAACTATAACAAGACATAGTGTATTAGATGGCTGGCTGGTGTGGGCTGGATGAGAGTGGCCGAAAATCGGAAGCGGTAGCGTGCATTAGGGGAGACCTACATATGTCCAGCTGTGGACGAGTGTGGGTTGCTGATGGGTGATGACGATGGGTGTATTGCCGTGCCATATATAACGTGCCATAGCCATCTTAGTCAAAGATAGCCATATGTGTTTTACCGTGGGAAAGCCACGCTTGGGCATTAATGGGCCAGCTCGACCGGAGTGATATCACGGCCAACAAACCAACACAACCACTGGGGTAGAAAAGTTCTGTAGTGTAGGATGGCTCCCAGCTAGATGGAGTGACGATATGCGAAAAAATGTTGGTATTTATGTTTTTATACTATGAAGTTTTTTGCTGTTGGAATAGACTGGATGCATCTAGTCGAAGACAGGGTGAAATCTCGAACATGAGAGTGTAAATGTGTGCGTGTGTGTCCATAAAATAAAAATGTTACCACCTTACTATTTGTACCTTATGGAACGCAATAAATTATTGAGTAGGTACTCGTATTAAGTATTGAACGTTGGGGAGACCTATGTCCAGCAGTGGACTGAGACAGGCTGATAATGATGATAACAAGCTATAGGGTGTGGAATAACAAGAACAAACAAGAACAAACACTAAAGAAAACTGAATCCGCAGATAGATTAACTGTTGATACCTTCGGTGTTTTGTTAAGGGACTGTGTTGTTGATTAACTTCTATTTCAATTTCACAAAATATTTTACGTAGGTATAGCTGGCGGCACGAAAGTATAGCGATGACCGTTATTTTGCGCACTTGTAAAAAAGAAGACTTTCTATCAAACTTGACATTGGATATGTTACCTTCATATAGAAGGGAAAAACCATATTAATAAAAAAATAGGGGTAAAATGTACCAAAAAGTTACATTAGTACACATGGCAACGCTAAAAAAGATAAGTCTACAAATAAGTATTCTGTTTTTACTTATTACTATCAGAGGTAAGATACGCTAATTGCTCAAAGATATTTGGCTTATACATAGGCACTATAAATAACTAGACGCAGCGACCCAAAGTGAGCCTTGGCCTTCGATGATAAGAGCTTCCATCTAGTTCGGTCATGCCACCTCCTGCCAGTCATCAGCCGGGAGTCTACGTAGATCTTTATCAACTTCATCCCTCCAGTTGTACCTTGCACGGCCTACTGGTCTTCAACATTTGGCCGTCCCAGAGGGCCTAATTCGAAGTCGACGTTACGACCGAATCGGAGTTTTCTTCTCTTTCACACGCGCTGTGCGCGCTTTTGTTTGAATGTGACAGGTATATTCTCATTCGTTACGGGACGTCTTCATTATAAGCCACCAGGTGGGTGAGGTAGACTCTTTTTGCCGCACGATGATCTTCTCCCATTCTCTCGAGGCCGAGCCAGCGAAGTCGATGCGGTTTTGTTTCGCCGATGATATTACGCTCGCCCAGGAGGCTTCAATGTCGAGTCGACTTCATGGACCGCATAGACCAATAGGAGAACAAGATAAGGAATGTCGACTGTAATCTGTGTTCTCCTATTGGTTGTGCGTTCCATGAAGTCGATTCGACATAGAAGGCGAAAACCGAGACTTAGCCTCCAGGGGAGTAATTCTCGAGCATTCGACATTGATGTCGAATGAGAAATTTGAATTTACGAATGCATGCAGTCTCTAAATTCGACATAAATGTCGAGTGTTCGAGAATTGCCCTTGTCTTTTAGCTCCCAGACTCGCTAGAGACTGGTCTTCTAGCATTTTCACGAGAAGACCCACGTTCGTAGTCTAGCTTCTTCAATTAAATTTCAAAGTCACAATTTGTTTATATTATCCAACATCTGTGTCAATAATGAAAGTCGAAATGTTATAAATGGCACTGCACTTGACTTTAGAAACAGGTTATGCAAACAATGATTAAATAGAATCGTATCCAGGTTTCATACACGCCTGAAGAATTCTTAATCCGTGGTTACTAATTTAGTTAACTGTTCAACTCAATCGGAGACCAATGGTTAGCCTCAAGGTCTAGATATGTATGTATAGTCGTCGTTCAGTAATTTTGGCTCCCAACAAAAGTCGAAAATAGTGCTGATTCAATTACAAGTGCCATATTTTTCCATAATATAGGTAAAAAATGTTCAAACTCCTCCCTATCAATGTCACTCATAAACCTTTTCATTGTAGATAGTTTGTAAAAATGCTTGGATTCGAATTTCGAAGGTTCACTTTTTTTAAAAAGAGCACGTTCTTATACCTATGCTGATACTATCGCTTCTTCCTTCTTAGACAGGTCTATTTACTTAATAAGGAAATCTGTTGGACTGGCAGCTTCGTTCCAACAAAACAAAAAACTTAACAACCGACACACCTACCAAAAGGAAACAAAAGAATTCGCGTTTTAAAAAATCAAACGCATTCCGTTTGACGTTCCAAACCTTTTGTGCGAACCAAAAAGGTCCCAAAACAAAATGACATAAGCCCGCGTAAAACAATCGTGTGTGTGTACTGGCCGAAAGTAAAAGCTCACTCACACAGACGCGGGCAGACCTGACCTTTCCCAACAGAATGGCCGCCGAAACAGGGGTCGGTGACCGCTGGCACCCCGAGGCCGACGCATTCGGCAGGACTCGTTTAAAAAAAACAAAGAGATCACTTTCGCTGAATGAAAATGAACGGCAGGATTCCGAATTTGATTTTCGAACGCGAATTCGAGTGTTTAAAAATGGAAATGTGGTTTTAACGGCTGTCAGATTTAACAATACGAGGAAGCGATATAAATATTATTGAAGTTTAAGGTGAATAAATGTTTTACGAATGTAATATATTATTTTCGATGCATTTGGTCTTGCAATTAGTAAATAGATCTAAGCTCTTATTCTTAAATAATGATGAATATCTGCTGAAATTAAGAAAAAATCAATACTTACCTACTTCAAGTCTAAAGATTGAAAACTGCTTTATGTAGATTTCGTCTCTGCGACCTAATTGTTCGGATACAGAATCATCATTTTTCTAATTGAAAATTTGAAATGATTGCCAACATTGCTCAAATAGTTCGATTACAACATTTGTGTAATAGTTACAAAAGAAAGTACAGTTAGCAAAATCTCGACCTACATAGATGCATCTGACTCTACCAAAATTAGATTGCACTTTGATCGCGTTTTGTTTGTACATGAACGATTTTATTCATAGTAATATTTTGTGGAATTTTAAACTTAACTTTCGTTTCTTTGTTGTTACATCCGACATTATGAAACTACTTTTTCGAATATGATACAATAGGCCGACTTAATGCCAAGGGGCATCTTTTATCGGTCAACCTTTGGAAGGACCAGTTTTTAGTACTTTACTATATAGGTAATTGGGTAAGACTGAACTGTATCAATAATTAAATTGGTGTCGAAAAGTTCGTTTACCTACGCGCTAGACAGTATACCTAATGTAATGTGTCTCTTCCCCAATAGGTTCCGCATAGTCTGCTTCTGTCTAACGCCGAATCCGAAATCACTGCGCGCACGCATGTAGGTGTAAGTAACTATGTGCAAAGAAGAAGATTCAAGAAGAGAAATAGATAGCTATTTTGTGGTACGGATCTTTTGCACCTTACGACCTTTGTAGGTCTACACCGACGATCTGGTGAAGGTCCTATAACTTTGGGTGAGGCCTGCCACGGCTGCGACTTCCTTATATGATGCCTCATATCTCATACGTTGGTATTGATACCTCTTGTTATTTCTCGATTTTGACCGTCCCCAAAAAAGTGGTAGCAACCGCTCAGTCATCATCATCATCATCAGCCTGTTGCAGTCCACTGCTGGACATAGGCCTCTCCAAATGCTCGCCACTTTGATCGATCTTCGGCTACTCGCATCCAGCTCCAGCCAGCCCTCTTGCGCAGATCATCACTCCATCTGGCCTGAGGTCGTCCTACACTACGTTTACCGAGACGCGGTCTCCACTCCAGAACTCGTTTACCCCAACGGCTCAGTATCAGCCTATATACCTACTGTCCCACAGCAGGGCAAAGGCATAGAAGGCACTCATAGATATCAAGTCATCGCTACTATGATCTGCTTGGGCTTAACCACCACGCTTGTTCATTGTAACATAATATAGATATCATAATGATTGAAATACTCTACCTATCAGGTACCTTAGCGTTAAATATAATACCCATCTAAATAAAAAATATAGAGTTCAAGTAATACTTGGAAATGCGGCGCACTTATTACGTGTAACTCTATTAGATGTATAAATAGAGCTATAGTATAATAAACAATGACTATACCCATTGTTTCCTCAATCTCTAGATGTTTTAGTAAAAACAAACGTTGAGTCAACGCGAAGCTATCAACAGATAGCTGTCTCTTTTTAACGTCATTATCTAATTATGGTTAATAGAGAAAAAGTGGGTTTTAACATTTTTTTTTCACAGCTTATTAGAGACATGAGAATCATGGGAGCGATGCTTCACGCTTAACGCCGAGGTTTAGTAGTTAAAGTACATACAAAATAATGTTTGTCCTGAATGGAAATGGAATCCACGACCGATGGTAGCTCAGTGCATAAACCCGCCTTCCATACGGGTGGATCGTTATTCATATTCGAGCATGCACCTATGGATTTTCCAAATCTATGTTTTAATCAATTTTTCCCATTTCTACCATTAGGTCGGCAGCGAGTGCCAAACATCGTGAGGAAAGCTGCACAAGGCATTAGAAAATGTCTGTGAATAGCAAATCAGAATCTTCTAGAAGTAGCCAAACGTTAATTAAATAGGACACGAATTGTCATCGTAACGAATTTTAAACTTTATTTCATTAAAAGTATTTTATTTGGAAAACCAACAACGATTTTAATACCACAGCTTAGTACAATAAATATCTTAAATCTGTTATTACAATTAATATGAATTATTGTTACTGTCAATAATTGTTTAAAGTCTAATAATGAAAACGACAGCTGGTATATCAAATGTTATATTGTTAAAATCAACGTTATGAATCAAAACACATTCAATTACCTACATAATTATATGCATGTATACGTATCTCAGTGTCCAGCCAAATCAAAATCAATTTTTATACACAACATTTACAAGCTTCATAAGTATATAAATCATTGTAATGTGTGATATTATTATTATTTATTTAAGCCGAATACTGCCGATACATAAAATAATTTAAAAAAGTAATGCGTTTTTACCACCGAATTGAAAAGTTGATTCTGGTCTAGAAGATCTAACTGACTTAAAGAAGAGTAAGTAAGTAAGTAAGTTAGTTATTCTTTGTAAAGGGTAAATTATAATGGTATGCATCCAAATCAGCAAGGATTAGAATTGCAGTTAAAAATAGGGCGCCACCGCCAGTGTCAGCTCGGATGGCCTCGCCGCGAGCGTGGGTCGCCCGCGCCCAGTGGCCGGCCAGCGCGGCTCGCTCGCGGTCACCAACTCAACCACGCGAAATTAAAAGATGACAGTCCCAACTTCCATTCCCGGTGCACGAAAGATGAAATGCACACCGCGCGCGAAAGAGACAGACACACCCGCCCCGCGTCAGCTATTTCGGTGACGTCGACTGCATAGTGAAATAATATAATGAAAAGTGGCATTCAGTAAATTCGACGTGTTTACGCGCGTTGCTAGTTTATTTTGTTATTAGCTCGGACACTCGTGGCGCCCTCTGTCAACTTTGCAGCTGTCAGTTAACAAGTGTCAACAAAAGGATTCGGGGTGAAATGTTGCGCTTTTGGCGCCGCGAAACAGTGCTTGGCCCGCAACGCGGAAAATTGAGCTAGCGGTATTTTTTTCCAAACTTAACCTACGACAATCTTCAGTTGCGCGCGAGCTGTGCCCGCACGCGCGCCGCGCTGCACGAGGAAACACGAAAAAGCACCGAATGGACCCCGACAGCCGCCGGAGCCCGCCGAAACTGCCCAAACTATTTTCGAATTTCGAACTTGCAGTGAATGTGTGCGAATCGTTCCATTTTCGAACGCGGCCGAATAGTCGTCCGCGCGTTCGATGACCTCATAAAGTGAAACTATTTTTTTTTCTTTCACTGCTCAATTTTGTGATGTAGACATAGTGCCTTCTCCGTACAAACCGAATTTTGTGATGTCAAAGTGCAAAGTTAGACTAGGTTAATATTTTAGTAAAGTGTTAAAAACGCAAACTATTTTCGTAAAACTGTTGGAACTATTTTGTGTGCTTATGGACAAAGACTGCGTAGACTTCTCTAGGTAAGTGCCACTATTTCGCTATGTATTAAATTCGATAAGTCATGATAATTATCGTCAGACGACGAACGACAATCTTAATCTATGAACTTGATTGAACGGAGTGAAGTTGGCTGCTAGTGAGTTGCATAGCGAGTGCGCGTTCAATGCCGCGAATGTGTCTATCGGGAACTTCGCGCTGCATGTGGTTGCACGCGACTTTGGCCTTTGCGTTGGTAAAATTGGTTTTGTTAGAGTTGAAAGTGGTGTGTGTTTATTTTTTTGGGTTGACGAACTGGTTGGGATATTTTTGTAATTTAAACGCACATTGGTGGTTTTGCGCGGTTTTTCCTTGCACCGTGATAGTCCAACGGCCTTCGCGCTATCACAGTAGGTACTAACCTACCTAGGTTTACAGCTAGCCTGATAGTGCTTAGGTCACATCGATGGTTTAATGAATATCGCTATTGTCGCTCTTGGCTAGAACAATGCTGGCAATTTATTATGATCTCGGTAACCTGGTATTTTAGACATGTTTTCGTGTCAATATCCTTTGTGAGATGTTCTTTCTGCCATTGTCAAATGTAAAAATACTTTATATTTAGGTACAACTATAATCTGTGCTATTAAGATATCTGTTTTAGTTATGAATTACCACTGAGTTTCTTAACTTATTAGAGAAGATAAAAAACAGTAAGTACTTAACCGAAACTAAAAGTAAATAAAAATATAATAAAGTGGGTCCCAGAGGCAGTGTCCCCAAAATGGGCAGTACTTATTTGCCCAAAATGGGCAGTGCTGGAAGTACTTGTTTCCCCGCAGGATTGCGATTGAAATTCGTTGGGCAAAGTTGGCAGCTACTTTGCCAGCCTTTACATCTCACGGGGACCCCACGGGCCCAGTGTTTCTTGCTGGTGTCTTCTCAGTAGAAATCCACTACTAGTTCCTCTTCCTCTATAAGGTTATGTTTTAAGTTGAAAAATAAAAAAGAAATGAAGAAACTTTTCATATTTCGACTGGCCGGATGGCGCATTTGGCAGTAAGTAGTGACCCTGCCTCATATTACAACTTTTCTTACTTCAAAAAAGAAGTGTTAACGTTCATAAGGAGTCGGCAACACGAATGCAGGTGCGCTAGAGTTGCAAGCGTTCATAGGCTGCGGTAGTTGCTTACCATCAGGCGAGCCGCACACTTGTTTACCACCAAAATGTATAAAAAAAAGGTGTGTTCTTCAAACTTTTCTAGGAAAGTTAGATAAGTAAACCACCATTGGAGAATACTAAATGCAACAAGTAGATGGGTAATTCTTCGCCATCTATGACTCAACTAGTGTTGCAGGTGTCTATGGGCGGCGATCATCGCTTACCATCAGGTGATCCGTCTGCTCGTCTGCGACCTATCACTTTAAAAAAATCTAACTGTCGTCGACCGCCATTATCCAATCCGGAAAATCCAATATTCCTCTTTCTTTTTAGGTGGCAGACGAGCACACGGATCACAAGATGACTAAGCGATTGCCCGCATAGACACCTGCAACACCAGTTGAGTCATAAGTGCGCTGCCAACCTTTAACCCACATTCCTCCCAATTGGGCTTCCGGAACCCTCACTCGTACACGGCGCGGACGCCGCTTCTCGCCGGTGTTCTGTGCTCATATTTCTTCTACCATTAGATCGGCGATGTGATTCAGTTGGACTGGTTCTTCTTTTAAATGTCAGATGTCAGTCGCTTCATTTTAACGTCGTAAGGCACAAAAACCTTTTAAAAGGCATACAACAATTGATTTTCCATAGTGTCTGCTGTTTGAGCCTTACGACATTAATGGGCTGCATTAATGGGATGGCGTACTTGAGAACTGAGGTCCAACTTAAGTAAGTAAGTAAGTAAGTAAAACATTTATTGACCACACAAGAAGAGATACAACACGACAGCAGTAAGACACAGAATACATAATAAGAAGTAGGTACATACATACGAGATCAGAGAGAAACATTACGTGCTTACATAAATATAGACAGATAGGTGGTCAATAAGGTCCAAACTCAGCATATGCTGCAGCTGCTTCATTGAAGCCACTGCAGCGCTGGTTTTCAGTTTGGACCTTGAGTGACGTAAATAAATGAACGAGTGAATGACACGAACATGAAACAATACAACAGAAAAACCAAAACACAACAAGCCAATTAATACAAAAGAAAACAAAAAACAAAATTAAGAGAAATAAGGAAAAAAAAATGTTTTAAAAAACTAGGACGAGCAACTTTATAATAAACACAATACACAAACTATGAAAAAATAAAAATAACCTACATAAAAGTTATACACTATCCACGAAACCGAAACCGATATTCATCGCACCTTGGTGCGGTTCGGGTGTACGGGGTAAACCCTTTACCCGGGCTGCTTCTCGTGCCATCTTGTGGCACGGTGTCGTGCTTCAGGAGGGGGAGGCCTCCCGACAAGGTGCTGTTGGGGCGGTCTTCGACCCCGGAGGGCCTGCCTGCTACCCAGTCGCACTCGTCTGTCTGGGAGGGGGGACTGGTTAGTCACAGTCAAGTCGGAGGGAGATGGTTTTTTTTTTTTTTTTTTTTTTTTTTTTTTTTTTTTTTTTTTTTTTTTTTTTCCATCTATTTATTTTTTAATGTTTTTGTACATCTCCCTCAGTCGGTCTCTCAACCCGTCTAGCCATTCCTGGCCGTCGTCAACCGTTTCCTGCTGGGCGGGCAGGATTCGGAGTCGTGGTCGGGGGCAGGGAGGGGGTGGGTCCGGAGGGGGATGCGGGGGTGTGGGGGGTTCAGGTGTGGTGGGGGGGCCTGTAATGTGCTGTTGTGTGTGTGGGGTGTGGTGTGGCAGTGGCGGTAGGGGTGAAAGTGGTGGTAGGTGTCGTGGGGGCGGTGATTCGCCGTCAGTGTAGGGTGGTGTCAGCGGCCGCGGCTGGTGCAGAGCACTTCCCTCGTCGTCGCTTGGGAGCAGTAGCGCGCGCGACGAATGTTTGAATGCGCCCCTATGGGCGGCTTGCCGTACAAGGAGGGGTGCAAATCCGTGGAGGTGCCTGTGGGGCCCGTTGTCGGCCCGGTCGAACATTCGACGGGCGAGCCTCACCACAAACTCCTCCACGGACTGCATCTCCAGGTCCGCGGCTAAGGTCGCGTTTCGGACATAGCGCCCCGCTCCTGTTACGACGCGGAGGGAAATGTTCTGTTGCGCCTGCAGGCGAGCACGCTGGTGTGTGTTGGCCAAGGCGTACCAAGCTGGCGCAGCGTATGTGAGGAGTGGCCGTATATAAGTTTTATACATACGGACTCTTGTGGCGAGTGGCAACCTGTCTGATGTGAGCATAGGCCTGAGAGTGGTGCGCGCAAACTTTGCCATGTGGGTGGCATGGTTTATTTGCGGCACCATTCCCAGGGACCTATCTATAGTGACGCCTAGATATTTGGCCTCGGTGGCCCAGTCTATGTTTTGGCCTAGTAATTGAAGTGGCGGTGGTTTGCGCCAGTGGCGTCCGATGAGGAGGGCCGTGGTTTTCCCCGCATTCACGGCCATTTTCCATTTATTTAACCACTCTGGCAGCGCGTCCAAGGCCCGCTGCAACCCTGCGGCCGCCTCCGTCCAGCCTATCGACGAGGCGAAGTATGCGCTGTCGTCGGCGTATAGCGCCAGGATGATTGGGCCCACTCCTGGTCTGTCTTCGGCTACGGGCAGGGGGATGTCGTCCGTGAACGCTGCGTATAGCAGCGGACTCAAACAGCTGCCCTGCGGAACTCCTGCAAGGATGGGGTGGGGGGGGGAATCTGCAAGCTCTATGTTGACATAGAAGCTCCGATTTTCTAGGAACGAGGAAATGAGGCGTATGAGGGGGGGGGGGGGGGTCCCTGTGTGGATTAGCTTGTGAATCAAACCCGGGTGCCATACTCTGTCGAAGGCCTTCTCGATGTCGAGAAAGACTCCGGCGGAGCTGTAACCCCGGTTTGATTCACTAGCCAGGTGATTGAGAACCCTGGTAAGTTTGGGTCACTGTGGAATGACCGGCGCGGAACCCGTGTTGTTCGTCCCTAGGACACAAACACGGTCGCAGCCTCCACAGTAACAATCTCTCAAAAAGCTTACCAAGGTGGGGAAGGAGAGTGATGGGACGATAGGAAGCCGGGGATCGTCGGTCTTTCCCTGGTTTGGGTAGGACTATGACTTTCCCTAACTTCCATCGGGATGGGAAGTGGTGAGCCCTCAATATGGCGTTAAAGAGTCTGGTTATGGCAACCAGCGCTCTGTTGGGTAAGTTTCTGAGCATCGTGGTAGTGATGCCATCTGGCCCCGGTGCCTTGCGCTTGGGTAGACGGGCGGCTGCATTCCGCAGTTCCGCAGGTGAAATAAACGCGTCTCCCTGAAGCGGTGGGGCGGGGGTGGCCAGGAACTCAGCTACCAGATGCTCTACCCTCTGATGGTGGGCCAGTATCTCGGGCTCGGATGTTGTGACAGGATGGGGGGTGAATTGGACCTCCAGGTGGTCGGCTATTAGGCGCGCCCTGTCTTTCGCCTCATAGTGCCTGGCGCCTTCTGCGTCCACAATCGGGCATATGGCCGGCCTGGAGGAACACTATCCACGACATGAGCGACAGTGGCGCCATCTTCTCAACAACTTCGTCCTCATTGGTTGTTTAATGACACATTGCCATCATACATAAAAAATTAACAATCAACGTGTATGTATATGGACCTCAGTTCTCAAGTACGCCATCTAGCGGATTTACACACGCGATAGCCTCCATTATCAGTCTCCCCAAATCCTGAATGATATTCTAAGCATACCCTAGGATCCGAAGCGACATCTTTGGATGCAACTTGGAATTAAACGCTTATATGATTGAGGGAAGTAGCTAGGTATAATTTATCTGAGCCATGTAAAACAGCACGTTTAACTAACTTATAAATGCATAATAACAATGTTGCTATGTAGGTAAGAAAAACAACTTCTTATGGTGATCTAACAAGTAAACGTAATATGTGTAGCTATGTGGCTTTAATTAATTGGCATTTTGAATCCATAATACTGACTTGGGATGTGAATGATTTTGCAATTTATCTGAGTGCAAACGTTTATTTATTAACCTACTAAGGTGCGATTCGACCAATCTTTTATACTAAGTATTTATTATAAAGAAATAAACTCTATAGACATCGAGAAACCATAGAAACACTAGCGCGTTGCAATCGACGTCCACCGCCATCTATTGGTAGACAGTGGAAGTACTGTCCCGAAACGAAGTGAGGGCGGGCCACTAGTCTTTAAATAAATAAATACACACAACATCTCATACATTGAGCTGACTCTGTACTACTTAGCTTAATCACTTGTGTTATGTTAGGAAACACAAATATAATACCTAAATACTAACGGCCGATAGTAAGTCTGTAGTCTGCGGGGACTCCAGTATGTTATATGTTATATGTCCAGTATGATATGTTTTTAAACTTTCGCGTTGCATTATACAAAAACTTCATATATATGTCGCAGGGAAATGATAAAACCAGGGATTTAATCAAATATCTTAGGGATTTAGGGGAAAATTAAGTGTCCATAAAAAAAATAACCCTAACCAAACCTCTACCCTAAACACCTAACCATACCCTAACATGTTTTATAAATCCCTGGTTTTATCATTTCCCTGCGACATATATATTTCGTCGCGTTTAGTCCCGGTTATATGAAGTACTAGCTTTTGCCCGCGACTTCGTTCGCGTGGACTTTAGGTTTTACGACATCACATTAGAAACCTCAAAAATTGTAGCCTATGTGTTATTCTGATGTATAAGCTATATTGTGGTAAAGTTTCATTCAAATCCATTCAGTAGTTTTTACGTGAAAGAGTAACAAACATCCATACATCCATACTTAGGTACCTACAAACTTTCGCCTTTATAAATAGTAGTAGGATCTAGTAGGTAGTCATTGTCTTGGTCTGGTATCTAGTAATTTTATAAAGTTTGTTAAAGTATCTGCCATTGACACTAGAGTTTACGGCTCGCACGCAAACGACTGTCCCTGGCCGCCAACTCAAACAGGTTCCCAGCACCTGTATGCGCGTGCGCCGCTAAACTAACCTAGTGCTTGTAGCCTTGGCTCCATTCACAAGCAAACTTTGCTTAAGCACTTCATAGGATTTCATTTACTTGCCCTAGCGCATTGGCTATCGCGTTTAAAATCTGCCAGATGGCGCTGAAAAAAATCTTTTTTCAATATAAGTCCTTTACAGAACATTTATGAATGTCAAGTTTATAATCTACCGCTGATCCGGAAAGTCAATTTCTACCGAGAAGATTTTTTTTTTGTATGTGATTGGCAGCAGACGAGCAGGCGGATCACCTGATGGTAAGCAAATGCGTCCGCCCGGCCCATGGTCACCTGCAACATGCCCGTGGAGTCACAAGTGCGCTGCCAACCTTTTATCAATCAATCAACACTTCTTCTCAACTCTGGAGTTCATTATGAAGTCAAGGGCAAGCCCATTTTCATTAAAAAACAAAACAAAAATAGATTGATTAATGTTCTGTACTGTTTTTAGTCCCCCCAAGTTATCTAGATTAATAAATCATTAAATAGACACAGCTGTACTGACATTTTTGTACTGATTACAAAATTTTGGTAACCAATTATGAGGATGTTACAATTAAATAATACTTACTTAATTATGTGATCATTCTCAGTTTTAGGCAAGTAATTCCTCGAGGAAACTGATAAACTCCCAAAATTTATGAAACAAACAAAAATAGCGACGCAAACACGAGATGAGCAATTAGGAATGTTTATTAAATATTGTGTTACTCGTATATTTCGGCTAATTTCCTCATATTTTGCCCAAAAATGACGTAATTGTTATAAAACTAAAATAAAACTCTTAGCGCGCGGGACCTCCTTAATTTTTGTTAAAGGGATGTTAAATGTTCACAGATATACTCTGTATATAAAACTAGTGGCCTGCCCTCACCTCGCTTCGGGGCCGTAATTCATAAATGAGCCAATAGATGGCGCTGTGTCCAATTACATCGCGCAAGCGTTTCGTGTTTTCGGTTTACCTATAAGCCTTGTCGTTGTCTATAGAAGTTATCTCTTTATAAATAGTATAGATAAGGTGGGCCGTCGATCTGGTGGAACAGGACTGATCTGTGTGGAGAACATTCGTTTAGACCTATGTCACGTATGTTACCTAAAATGACGATGAAAAAAAAATTTTTTTTTTTTTTGATACTTTTCACCATCGCCTCATTTCACCATGCATTCGTGCCACCTACTAAAAGCCATTTAACCCTTCCACTGCAACAAAGTATTTGTCCCCAAACACAGTCCATTTCCCCAAACAAAGAATGCAATCACATTAGCCGCAGACACGACACGCCAGTATCGACCCGCCAAAATGTTACTTTTAATATTTCAAGCGTAATTCTGAATCGATACTAACTGTGCTGGACTAGGGTTAGTGCTAAACAGGGGCTGATTAGATCAGTTTGTGGCCCTAAATGTTATTATAGCCCAAAGAATTAACCTAACTTCACCTAACATTTTTTCGTTTAGTACAGTTTAGTCAGTGATATCATCACAAATATTGGTTAGGTCAGTAGCGCTACCATGAGTTGACATCGAAAACTGACATAACGTAAACTATTGCTCTGTCTCTTTCAAATGCATCACAATGAAAGTAACAAAGCGATAGTTTTCGATAGCGAGGATAGTATTTCAAACTCATGGTAAGGCTACAGGTTAGAACAGTGACCGACAAAAATCTTGACATTCTCGAGCGATTTTTTTTCGGGCGAGTTGTCCCATAATCCAAGTGGGCTATGGGTAGGACTTATTGCCGAGGAGAACAGACGCCTGGGACGGATAGGTCCTTGAGTGGAGGCCGCGTACAGGAAGCCGCTGATGTGACAGGCCCGCCACAAGGTGGACCGACGATTTGGTAAAGATTGCGGGAATTCCTTGGATGCGGGCAGCCTATGTCCAGCAGTCGACGTCTATTGGCTGAAATGATGATGATTAGGTAGATTTCGACCAGTCTTCGACCAGTGCGTCCTTCCGGTAATGACTTACGGCACCGAGAAAGGGCTATGCTCGGAGTATCTTTGAAGGACTGCATCAGAAATGATGTAATCCGACAGAGAACCAGAGTCACCGACATAGCCCACCGAATTAGCAGACTGAAGTGGCAGTGGGCTGGTCACATTAGCCGCAGAACTGACAACCGTTGGAGCCATAAAGTGCTTGAGTGGAGACCGCGGCTCGGCAAACGTAGTGTTGGACGCCCTGCTACACGATGGGATGACGACATTCGAAGGCTGGCTGGTGTGGGCTGGATGAGAGTGGCCGAAAATCGGGAGCGGTGGCGTGCATTGGGGGAGACCTATGTCCAGCAGTGGACGAGCGTGGGTTGCTGATGATGATGATGATTAGATAGATTTAAAATCTCTATTAGACCATACAATATACACCGTGCTTTTTAACCATCTTACTTTTCTAGAGCATTATACTGATGACAACAAACATTTCTTCCCAAGGAATAGGGTCCGGTTTAGTGAAGGTTGCGGGAATTCCTTGGATACGGGCGGCACAGGACTGATTTTCAACCCTCAAAGGTGAATGGCAATCGATACTAACGAAGTAAAACAAACTGAAATCAAACCACCGCAGGCCCACCCGGGGGGAAGGGGATAAAAGGTTGGCAGCGCACTTGTAACTCCACTGGTGTTGCAAATGTGCATGAGCGGCGGCAATTGCTTACCATCAGGTGATCCGCCTGCTCGTCTGCTACCTATCACATAAAAAAAATCCAAGAATTAAATCAACATCTTTCCAAAAGCCGTAGCAATTCGGCTCGTAGCATTTTTCGTAGCAAGTAAACCTCTACGAATATAAAAACAAAGAAAAACTTAATAAATTAAAAGTAAAGAAAGAAAAAAAAATATAATTATATTTTAGTTTTATGTTATTTAATATTCTTTTAATTTTAAAATATTATGACAGTTTTATAAATGGGTCATAAATAAATGTTTACAGCCCTATGCCCTTTTGTTCGTAAAACTGCCAATTTTACGCCTTTTCCGTGTTTACAAATATTTTTATACGTCTGGGACCCGTCAGGTGGCGCGGTATTACGTGGGTATAGGATTCCTATCTAGTAGGTATAGGTATTAGTTTTAGACCTAAGTTCACAAATATTTTTTTTTATATGATATGTGACACTTTTACTTCTCATTTATTTATTTAAACTTTATTGCACAAAATTTGTAACAATAGGCGAACTTAATGCCTGGTAGAGAATTCTACCAGTTAACCTTTGGGTCACACAGAAAAGACAGTGACAGTGAAGTGGAGACTTCTTACACTTCTACTTACTAGGTTACTTAACTGACTATACTCTGATTCATAATCATGTAAAGTAAACTGACAGATGTCAATGTGTCATCCCCATACATTATCACTCAATTTGACTCATCCAAAATGTCAAAATGCGTAGGAACTTGTCATTTTCATCTGTCATTTTACTTTACATGATTATGGATCAGAGTATAACTATTATTTTCTACAGTACTACTATTTACTTTAACTGACTATTTCCTAAAGTATTTTTCATCATTCATTTCAATAGACGTCAGTCCAACGTCTGGATGTCAATTCGATTGATCGACGTCAAACCTGCGTCGAATCGCATCGGATTGTTGGACGCGGAGATTGCGACGGTCGACGGTCGACGATCGAACAATTTGCAGTAATTGCCATCCACTTCAATTCATCGATTTTGTACTACAATAAACTATTAACTGGTTAACCTGTGTCTTTTTCTGTCTCAAGCTTGTTATGCTATTTTCAACATAAGTATTTTGGACTTGAAGTGGCAGTGGGCTGGTCACATTAGCCGCAGAACTGACAACCGTTGGAGCCATAAAGTCCTCGAGTGGCGACCGCGACTCGGCAAACGTAGTGTTGGATGCCCTGCTACAAGATGGGATGACGACATTCGAAGGCTGGCTGGAGTGAGCTGGATGAGAGTGGCTAAAAGTCGGGAGCGGTGGCGTGCATTGGGGGACACTTATGTCCAGCAGTGGAAGAGCGTGGGTTGCTGATGATGATGATGATGATACCCTCATATGACCAATCCGCATTTGGCAAACGCTTCGTTGGTTCAGTTACGTCAAATGCCGTCACCTCAGTAGCCTTACCATGAGTTTGAAATACTATCCTCGCTATCGAAAACTATCGCTTTGTCTCTTTCATTGTGATGCATTTGAAGGAGACAGAGCAATAGTTTACGTTATGTCAGTAGCGCTACAGAGATCAGTAGCGCTACCATGAGTTGACATCGAAAACTGACATAACGTAAACTATTGCTCTGTCTCTTTCAAATGCATCACAATGAAAGAGACAAAGCGATAGTTTTCGATAGCGAGGATAGTATTTCAAACTCATGGTAGTGCTACAGGATGGCATTTCTCGTGCACTCTGGTGATTTACCAAGATCGCTTAATCAGTAACTATCGTAGCCAAAGCAAAACTTGCAGCTATTTACAAAATTGCATTAACTTCCTAAAACCTAAAAGCATAGCGTGAAAATTAATTTTCCATGCACCCAATACCTTAAAACCCAGGTATACGTACACCAACCTTCGCTAATAGTCGCAAAATATCCAGGTTCCGTGACAAAACCTAATGTTCGGCGAAAAAAAGTACAAAATGCAGTATGGCGCCGAAATCGGGCCGATAATGGCCAGGTGGCGTTCTTGTCACACTAAAACGCAAGCCAATGATATATGCGAGTTGTTGTGTTAAGTAGAACTGTGGTAAATTAAAATGGGGCATAGTTTTTAGTCAGTCGATGCAAAATTTGCACAAGGTGGACCGACGATCTAGTGAGAGTCGCGGGAGTTCCTTGGATGCGGGTGGCACAGGACCGATCTGTGTGGAGAACATTGGGTGAGGCCTATGTAGAGCAGTGGACGTCTATTGGCTGAAATGATGATGAATCTTCAGGAAAACCTCCCACATCTTAAAGCTTCCACAACAAAAATGTCAAGATTTTGATTTACATGGGGTAAGGGCAATGTAATGTAAAGTGGACTCCTTTCTCCACATTTAGACTCCTACTTAGTTCATTGTACCGCAGGGGATTAGTGGGTATGCCTCTGGCCGGTTTGGCAAGAGAAACCTCCCCCCCCCCCCCAGAGTAGATTCCCACTTAATCTGCCTGTTTCCGGTGGCTGGGATGCTTATGTAGTCGGCTCATTTCTTGGGTCAGTAGCATTCCCCCTGCGAAATAAAAAAAAGGTATTGACATTTGGACAAAGAGAGAGTCGATTGAAGTTTCGTATATCTACTGAAGTAGTTATATACTATGATAATAGACTCCTAGGTACTAAACTTGATCAAACAATTTCGATCAGCTAAAGTCTTTGACCCACTTAGCTAAACCATAGATAATTCGACTTGTAACATAGAAAATTGCTCTCCTACATCTTAATCTACCACAAATTTCATTAAACCAAGGGAAACTAATCGTTTTATATACATGGCCATAGTGATCGGCGGCAGGAGTGGCCTAACCTTCACGCCTGGTATCAGAAAGAAACTTAATAGGCCTAACCTGTTCTGAAATTGTAAATGGCATATTTACCTCGATGACTTTGTGCTTTATGATTAGGTGAAGTTTGTACAGATAACCATAGAGGTATTTAGTCTATGACACTTACTATAATGGACTGTTTCAAATTGATTGATTCAACATTTTACTCCAGATTAAACCTACTGCAAACATCAATTGGAAATTAAACCCCACTTATTTGATACATGCTCGGACTCAAACCACGACCCCACGCTATCTTATGCACTGATGCTACCATCTCTCGCATCGCTAGATGACCTAACTAATATGACAAAGAAATTTAATGAAGCTCTATTCCATAAGAATACATACCACAATATCTAATTAAAAAGCTACACATCCAAAGCCATAAAAGTGCATAATCACACAGAAACCTATAAAACTCCACTCCAAATTGCAGCCTAAAACTGTTAGGCTACCTCAATTAACTTCCCACGTTTCTAGTTCCAATTTTCCAAATCAATAAAATCTATTTACAGTCATAAGACTTCTACATGCAAACTAAAAAGTTACAAGCAAGAAAGCAATTTGAAGTCTCAAATCGTCGCGTTCCAAAGCCAGGAACGCTCGTAATTTTAAACGCAAGAAAAGTCATCATCCACAAGATGGCGACCGTATTTTTTGTCTATTGCTAACGGCCAGTACGTTTAAAGCCTGTTTCTTATGCGTTTCATACACTAACCTTGTCATTAGGCTCGCCAAGTCATTTTTGAATTCGGAACACTGTCATATCTCCACCACTCACAGTGCAAAACTGAACTTTATGCTTAATAGCTATAGAATACATTACAGATTGGCGTCTCTTTACAGTTGTAATAGGCTGGTTGCACAGGAATGAAATTTTTCGTCGTCAGTAACATTCCCCTACCTAGTGCAGTGACATCGGCGAAAGTATACACTATCTGGGGATAATTTTTTAAACTAGTCACTAGAAACTTCGTGGAACTGTGAGGTTGACATTTTCGTCCGCAATTTGTGAAGTTATGTTGAAAAAAGGAAGGAATGTAATGGTTGTATCGTGGATGGTTTTATTAAGTGCCTAGGTTGTAAGATCGTGTTGTTAAGTTGCGTGTTTTAAGAAAGATGTTTTTTTGTTTCCTTTGCTTCAAAGAATATCTACTTATGTTATTAGGTTATTTGTACGTCGTTTTAGAGAGATAATTTTAAGAATCTGCCAACAAAATTTGTGTTTTCTCTGTATGTTTTTAAAACCGACGCAAAAATGACGAGGTGTTATAAGTACCTATGATGCTTTAATATTATTGGGTCCAAATGAAAGGACGAGTAGAGACAAATTCGCTCTTTTTTCAAAATTCATTCGTCAACATCGTCTTACTGAAAGACCTCGATAGCTCAGTCGACCAATTCGCCTGGTTTGCGAAAGATCATGGATTCAAATCCCATTCGAAGACGGTCGATAAATTTATCGATACTATATAAATAACCACTTGATATTGGCAAAGTTGATTGTGTCTGACAAACGAAACCATAATAAAGGTAGGTAGGAAGGTAATTAAAGAAAAGGATTTGCTCGATGTCTGTCATTTACAGTGCGACAAGTGTTGGAATGGCAAACATTGGAACTAATGACGTGTCACATGGAAGTGTCAAATAGGTAAATGACACGCATTTTGACAGTTACAGATATTTTAAGAACAAAACTTTAGCTACACATCGTTGACTCTTTCCAAAAGTTTAAAAGATTTAGTTCATCAAAAAGCAGTTTTCAATTTCTTGCGTGTTAACGCATTTCCATTAAAAACCGCAAAACTTTTAACGATCTTAAATTGGTTTTTATTGCAACGAAAACTAAAATAGAATACTTGCCGCTGTATCTTATGTTTCACGATACAAGGTGTCCTTATCTGTTCAATGGCACCCTACTACTGCGCAAGAGTAACTATTATAGTGAGACCTCTAAAATTTACTGAATTACGTCTATTTGGTCTAGGATAGTTGAATACGTGCGGGGAAAAGAAGGTCTTATTTATTTGGTTGACGAGGCCGCTCCGAATTGCTCCGAATATTCCCGAACGGATCTAATATGGCCGCGACGCGTCATGGTTTCGAGGTTAAGGTTTGACATTTCCAACCGTTCTAAACTTAAACTATAACTGCCTCTAGGCATTGTGACTTCAAATGGAAGGGTTTAAGGTCCATTTTGAGTAATGTAGAGGTCTCAGTTATTGTGGTTGGTACGTAAAAGGCGCGTAGTCGGTTGTCATTTTCTTACGATGTAATAAGAGGTCTTGATCTTTACATTGAATCCGCTGCCGATGTCAGTATTATTTAACTATGAGTTTCGCGCATGCGCGGTTCTCACGGACCCGTTCTTTTGCTATTATTGCTTTTTAATAAGAGGCTAGTGTTCGTTGGGAGGGGGGTGGTGGGGGGAGGTTTTTTCTACTGCAGGTTGTTGCACTCGCATACGCATCTTGAACGGGTTTTATTTTTAGAAGGACTGGACATGGGAGTTTTGAAAATTTATTGGCTTATTTTATGGTTAAGTAATGAATTTTATTCATGGGGCGTAGGAATCTTGTTAAAAGTTATGCTTGTAGCAAATATTAAGTGATTGGATTAAGTAGATAGGTAAAGTGGTAATGACCCTACCTCACGCTCCGAGGGTTATGGGTTTAATTCCAATTCTGGGCAAATGTTCGTGAGAAGTACGTGTATTTATATTTTGGGCTGTGTGATAAATGGCAGACGAGCAGACGGATCACCTTTTAGCACTTTAACAAATACTCTCTTCTGAGGTGTCTCATTAGTAGTCAACGTTGGTAACAAAATTTTTCTTCATCGAAGTGGTAATTACCTAAGTTAAAAGTACCCAGTACAGATAGACAGACACCAGAGACCCTAATTCGAAGCGGACATTACTTAAATCAAATTGGATTTTCCGTTCTTTTCACATGACTGTGTTTAGATGCGATAGGTATATTTTCATTTGTTACGGATGGCTTTGTTATTTAAGGAACCAAGTTATTATAAAACACAATTGATAATGAACCGAACGCATTTGACATTAAGGTGAGAATCAATTGAAAAAAATCTTACATTTATTTTTATAATAGCATCCTCTTAATTATCTAAGACTGTACCTCCGTGGAGGTTGAATGAAACTTTGACTAAGACAGTACCTACCTACTGTCTTTGCCGAAGTCAGTAGTTTTAAGTAACATCACAGTCAATAAGATAGTTTGTAACTCGAGACTGAGTGAGTGAGTGAATGTACCAAAATCCGTGAGTGAATGGCTGGCGATTGGAACCGCGGACAATGCGCTCTTATCGCGCGGATTATGGCCGCGACGCGACACGATGCGCTAAAATGCTGCCTTGCACTCTTACAGTATATACTTTTTAATGTACCATACATAGATAGATTATATAGAGTGTAATTGTGAACATTTACATCCCTTTAACCACGTCTCTTACCAATAATTCTGAACAACATTTTATTCTATTACTTTTGGAAATTCGCATAAAAAATCTACTTTTTATACAAAGTCGGTCACATGCGTTGTTCAGTTTGTATTTATTATATTTTATTGACGAATTACAAATTTTGATCAAAACAGTTATGAGACGGGTTGTTTAAAGGGATGTAAATGTTCACGGAAACACTGTGTATAGCTATTTGGCTCTGTATAACTAAGTATAAGATCTTTTTCTTTTTCATTACACTCTTGGCAAAGCGGTCATGCATGTTCGTCATATCAGCGTTTATGTCCTGCTTCACAATCCTTCGCCGTTCCTCCCGCAGTGACGCTTTTCTAGTGCATTCCTGGTACGGACCATTGAGGGCAGTTTTTTACTTGATCGGTCCAGGGCTCTTTTGCCTTGCATCAGAAGTCTTTCCACAGACGGGTCGTCTCGTCGCGAGATAGATCCAAAGAAATTACTTTTTTTGCTAATGTGTAAAAATTATAACTAATTGTAACTGGCCAAATCACAACCGCCAATAGGTACTCCCGAAATAAACGTTAAGAAAAGTCTAGACACCATGCAGGATCTTAGCGGCCCAACTTTGCGTTCTCAATTTAAAATCCGTTCGGGGAACACGAAAAGATAACAAAAATTTCCGCGCCAATTCCGGGGAAGGACACTCGAGCATTGTTTGAATTCAGAACGATTCGCCGAACCGCCACCACTCAACTTTTGTCGTTCACCAAATTGAATTTCGAACGGGTTAAACTTTGCTACCTTATAAACACGCTGCGAAATACGTCTAATGGTGTGTTCGAATTTCGAATTTACTAGAGTTTAGAAATAAGATTGTATTGTTTTTTATTTAGAACTTTATACAACCAGTAGGTACTATTTGTCAACCAGATTTTATTAAATAGTACAATCTTAAGAGCGCATATTCGGTCCACTGGTACCATCTACTGCCATTAACAGTTTCTTAATCGTGATGAAATTAAGACAAAATGTATTTGTAGTGTACTTAATGATTACTCACATACCTACTCTCTGAAGATAGCCTCGAGGACATTTCTTAGTACATCCAGATCCCAATAAATTTACAAAAGCCTAGATACCTGTTCACTCCGTTCTTGGACAGAATACCATAGCCACTATTTCTATCTGCCGCTTCGCAATTTCCATTTCATTTATTTCCTTCAGTAGACCAAAAAATCCCTCAAAACTTCCACGCAATTATTTACCCCGACATACATACATACAAATTCATACAAACTCTCGTTCTTTAACCGAGTCTAATTGTGGATAGTGCAATTTTCCGAGCGAAGGACGCCTAAACGGTGTAGTTGCCGAAATGAGCGAACCCGGGACTCGACAATGGGGGTTTTTTTCACTCTTAGGTTTAGGGAAAATGTAGAATGAATAGTGAAGCTCATTGCTGTAGGTCAGAATTTTTCAAATATACAGGTTGTATCTGTGAACATTTAAATCCTTTTAACCATGTGTTCTACAACCATGTAGCAGGCGAGCAGGCGGATCACCTGATGGTAAGCAATTGCCGCCGCCCATGGACACTTGCAACACCAGTGGAGTTACAAGTGCGCTGCCAACCTTTTATCCCCTTCGCCCCCGAGTGAGCCTCCGGTAGCCTCACTCACTCGGCGAAACACAGCAAAGGGGCTGCTTCACGCCGGTTTTCTGTGAGGCAGTGGTATTACTCCGGTCGAGCCGACCTATTCATGCCGAAGCGTGGCTCTCCCACAGTTAGGGGTAATATCTGTGAACATTTAATTCCTTTTAACCACGTGTTCTACAAACCATTTTGAAGAACTGTTGTTCAACGACTTCGACTTTTTAAATGTAAATTTTGCAAAGTACATACAGCCACACATCAAGTTACCACAATCTGTAAAATTTCCTCAACTGATTTTCAACCTAATGAGTTTGACACAAAGATGAGAGTTGATTAATTAAATTTGACAGTTCTGTATACTTTGATGTGTGGCTGTACGTACAATGGCTTTATCCGGAAGCCTGGCACGTCTAACTACGACAGATCTAACCATTTTGACCCAATAAAAAGTTGTAGATTGCCTGTCTTCCGTGGTATCACTTCGGTCGAGCCGGCCCATTCATCACGGTTAGATGACACATATAGAAGAAGAATAAATAAAAGTCAAAGGAAGGACTATCAAAATGCAGTCCTTTACCATTGTACTATTAATGCATGGATTAAAAATAGCCCATCAAATTCAGGAACTCTCCAGGCCCATACGACATACAGATTGACAAAACACAATTGCAATATTAAATAAATGAACCATTGTTGTCCAGTGGCGGCGGGAAATGAAAGATCCGACAACAGTTCCGAGCCCGGGCGAGCTGGCAGGTGGATGGACCAAAGTGGGGGAGGGGGGGGGGGGGGAACTAGTCTAAAATTAAATAGGGGGATTAACAATTTTGCATGGAAGTAAATAGTTAGAATACAGAATAGTATATATGTAAACATTTATATCCCTTTTACTACGTGTTTAATTCGCTACCAATAAGACGATAGTAAAAAGTAAATACTTATTGCACTTAAAAAAATCCTCGGAGGGTTCGGGTGGGACACGAACCCACAACCTTCCACAGCCGGGTGGCTGTACTACCAATTATAATAGCCGAACCCCTTACTACACCCGAACCCTCCGAGGATTTTTTAAGTGCAATATTTACTTAAGAATAAATTGCAAAGAATTGCTATACCAAAATATAAATTATTGATAGTAAATTTGCTATAATGGAATTTCAAATTTGGCATCAACAGTCTACCTACATAAAATACACCTTCGAAGAATTCCCAGATCTTTCCTATTGATAAAAAACTCAGAGGGCCATGAAGAAGGCTATGCTCGGAATCTCCCTGCGTGATCGTGTCAGAAATCACGAGATCCGCAAGAGATCTAAGGTCACAGACATAGCCTAAAGAATTGCGTGGCTCAAGTGGCAATGGGCAGGGCACATTGCGAGGAGAACAGACCGTTGGGGTGGAAAGATGCTCGATTGGAGGCCGCGTACGGGAGGTCTCACTCAGCCGTGGCTGGCCTCTTTTGTCTGATATCTGTAACACAAGTGCTTAAGCTACTTAGTACGGAGTCAGGTCAATGTATGAAATGCTGTGAGAATTTATCAATCATACACATGCTTGGTTCTTATCCACTACACTAATTGTGGGAGAGCCATGCTTCGGCATGAATGGGCCGGCTCGACCGGAGTGATACCACTGCCTCACAGAAAACCGGCGTGAAGCAGCCCCTGTGCTGTATTTCGGCGAGTGAGTGAGGGCACCGGAGGCCCACCCGGGGGGTAAGGGGTAAAAGGTTGGCAGCGCACTTGTAACTCTACTGGTGTTGCAGGTGTCCATGAGCGGCAGCAATTGCTTATCATCAGGTGATCCGCCTGCTCGTCTGCTATCTATCACATAAAAAAAATATGTGCGAATTTATCTATTATCTATTAAACACATCCGAAACGAGGTGATCCGGCAGAGAACCAAAGTTATCGACATAGCTCATCGGATTAGCAAGCTGAAGTGGCAGTGGGCTGGCCACATCTGCCGCAGAACTGACAACCGTTGGGGTAAACGAGTTCTGGAGTGGAGACCGCGTCTCGGTAAACGTAGTGTAGGACGACCTCAGGCCAGATGGAGTGACGATCTGCGCAAGAGGGCTGGCTGGAGCTGGATGTGAGAAGCCGAAGATCGATCAAAGTGGCGAGCATTTGGAGAGGCCTATGTCCAGCTGTGGACTGCAACAGACTGATGATGATGATGATGATTATACACATGCTCGGATTTCAAGAGCCCCTCTAAGGGAGGCACGTTCTTATCCTCTGATCTACCATAGCTCAGTGGCTAGCTCTTAAAGCTGACTACAAACCCGAAACAAACAGTTCCCGACGTGAAATCAAACCGGGAACGAGCACACAGCTTGGTATCACCGCTGTTTCCAAAACGAGACGGTACAGTCGGCGTGAAGTTGCGCGAACCGCGAGAAAGCCGGAAGTTGGGATGGTTGGCAAAATAAGTCTTTAAATATTCTTCTTTTATCTACGACTAGCGGCCGACTTCGTCCGCGTGGAAAAGTAACTTTTTACCCCCTTTTAATCCCTTACAACCCCCTTTTAGCAATAAAAGTAGCCTATGTTCTTTCTCAGGGTCTAGATCATCTGTATACCAAATTTCATTTAAATCCGTTCAGTAGTTTTGGCGTGAAAGAGTAACAGACAGACAGACAGACAGAGTTACTTTCGCATTTATAGTATTAGTATGGAGTATGGATATAAATAAAAATCCTATATATGCACCTGCCGCCTTCTTTATAACCTGTATTCTGGAAAACCAACCATTGTTTTCGAACATAGCTCGGATTAATGATCACCAATCCGCATTAGGCAAGCGTGGTGATTAAGCCTAATCCCATCATAGTAGCGATAACTTGATTTCTAAGATGGATGCCTTAGCAGTGGGAACGCTGTAGGTACCTATGCCTACTGATACTTTACTTTTATTTACAATCGTGGCCTGCCATCACTCCGTTTCGCCATTATTCTTTAAAAGATCCAATCTTTGCCAATCAATACATGATGCTGGGTGTCAATTACAACGCGCAACTATCGCAATTAGGCGGCAATTGCTTACCATCAGATGATCTGCTCGTTTGCTGCCTATCACATTAAAAAAAAACTGTTTCCTATTTTCGGGTTCATTAAAAGCTTTATATAACATTATCGTTGTCTATCAGATCAAATCAAATCAAATATCATTTATTGCTTTAGTTACAGGTTAATACATCTAAGTTCTTAGTCTAGATTTTACCACTTTATAAAATAGTATAGATAAAATAAAATATTAAATAACTGTTTATTTTGCAATCGGTACAATTTATCCAACTGGCGTCTGTCAGCAAATCGGCGATATTACACGGAACCGAAACTAAGCCGCTCGCTCCGCTCGCTTCGCTCAGATCGCTCGGATCGCTCGCTCGCCGCAGATTGCGCCGTGTTCTTTACCGATACAGGCATCCTATTTGAATTGATACGTCTTTCACTAAATCGGGACATTTGGTAGTACAATGTTTTATTGTTCACAATGAGCTGGCGAACAGCAACACACCTCTTTAAACTTATTGTTTATGATTTTAACATAACAAAAAGGAAATAAAATCAGTTGCCATCGAAAAGCCTTTTAATCATAAACACAATGGGAAAGTTAATTTCGGTCTATCTTAGATTTTTTTTGATGATGGAGTACCTAGCTGTAGAGGTAGTGTTGTGCCAAGGGAAGGTTCAATTCGGGAAATTTGGAAAACTGACTTTGCTTGTCTTCAGGCGTGGGACTACAGGCCAGGGTAAGCGGCATAAATGGGCCGGCTCGACCGGAGTTTCTTAATAAAATTAAAACTCCCCAAAAAAACTCAAAAAATAATAATTTTATTACAGTTGAATTCAGGCTGTATCTGTGATCCTACATCCCTTTACTACTCTTCTACCAAGAATTCGAAACAATTTTTATTTAAAGACGTTTGAAAATTTGCTCAAAAAAATCAACTTCACATTCAATGTTCGTCATGTCATTTCATTGTCATGTGTGCCTTGTTCATTTTGTATGAAAACTCGATATTTTTTCCAATAAGTCATAGAACAAATATCTTGTTCAAAATGGTTGGTGAACGACGTGGTTAAAGAGATGTTAATGTGTACAGATACACCTTATAAAAGATACTTACACTTAATGCAGTCTTCAATAGTTAATGTTTTAGAACCACTGTTAATATTATGACCTAAAACGAACTACTTACACGAAAGCAATATGTACTATACACTGTTACCCGCGACTTTGTCCGCGTGAAATAGTAACTTTTCACCCCCCCTCCCTCCCCCCATTAAACCCTTTACAACCCCCTTTTCGCAATAAAAAATAGCCTATATTCTTTCTTAGGGTCTAGACCATCTGTACTTATACCAAATTTCATTCACATCCGTTCAGTAGTTTTGGCGTGATAGAGTAACAGACAGAGTTACTGTCGCATTTATAATATTAGTAAGGATGAAAAATACAATATAGAAACCAGTAGCAAATCACTAACTCACTTAAACCCCGTTAGTATAATTTAGTGCAGAAAGCATGCATTGCATTGCAGCTAGTGAATGAAAGCTGAGCGAATGCTAAAACTCCAAATAAGCAGTTATGATTGCTACTCGCTACTTATTAGAAAATGTTGACTTCTTTGGCTGTTTAGTCGGTGTACACTGGTGCTCATGTCAGAGAAAATAGAAATAGGAATATTCTTTATTCAATTTAAGACCTTATAGAACATTTATGAATGTCAAATATTATGTAAGCTACCGCTGATTCGGAAAGTTGATTTCTACCGAGAAGAATCAGCAAGAAACTCAGTAGTTACTCTTTTCAAATTAAAATCATTTTCATTCTGCTAATAATTAAAAAAAGTTGGACATAGTTTTGCAAACAAGAACCAACCCTCAATTCCGATGTAATCGAATTAATACGTTGTGGGTTGGTTCTGGTTTGCATAACTATGCCCAGTTAATTAGATAGATATTCTTTATTGCATAGAAATATAACACATTGCCATGTTTTATAATATTTTTCTTTTTGATTATTTTTATAGCTTTTCATTTCATTCGTTATAGTTTTCTTTATTTAAATTTATCTTCTTTTGTGAAACATTTTTGACCACAGACAACAACGTTGGTAGTGAAAAAGATGCAGGCCAGATGGAGCCGTGATTTGCACAGGATGATGATACTTAAACACAGATACTACATACACATTTTCTGTGGTCAATAAATGCTTTTTCAACCGATTTTAAAAAGAAGGAAGGTTCTCAATTCGACCCGTATGTTTTTTTTTGTATGTATGTTACTCGATTTCTCCGCCAATTATGAATGGTTTTTTTTTATACTAGAGGCGGCAAACGAGCAAGCGGGTCACCTGCTGGTAAGTAATCACCGCTGCCCATTAACATCTACGAGATCAGAGAGGTCGCTGATGCGTTGCCGGCCTTTTAAGAAGAAGTACGCTCGTTACTTAATTATCTCACCGTTGTAAGCAGTGTACACCAACCAGCACAGTTGCTTTCGCGCAGCCGGAAGCGGCAAATTAGAGCCGCGTTGCGCGTGCGCACCGCTACCCCAGCCTGCGCCAATCAGTGCCCAAGCCAAATGACATTTTATTTTTTTTATACTAGAGGCGGCAAACGAACAAGCGGGTCACCTGCTCACCCGCTTGCTCGTATCACTATGCTTTATGCCGGTTTTCTGTGAGGCCATGGTATCACTCCCGTCGAGACCACTAATTCATGTCAAAGGGACCACGGACAAGATTTCCAGCTTGTAAGTGACCGTGGGAGAGACACGCTTCGCCATGAATGGGCCGGCTCGACCGGCGATACCCCGGCCTCACAGAAGATCGGCGTGAAGTGGCACCTGCGCTGTGTTTCGTGGAGTGAGTGAGGGTACCGGAGGTCCATTTGGGTGAATGAAGGTTAAAAGTTGGCAGCGCACTTGTGACTCTACTGCTGTTGCAGGTGTCTATGGGCGGCGGCTATCGCTTTCCATTAGGTGATGCGTCTGTTCGTCGGCCACCTCACATAAAAACTTCGAAGTGGTCATTACTGAAAGTTGCTTAATTAGCTATTTGTATAAGTAACAAAATAAACGAAACGAGCTTAGTCAGTTTTTTGTAGTGAAAGCAAAGCGATAAAGTTCTCAATAGTTATTAGCAGTGAAAGTCGAATGAAAAGCCATTCGAAGCAATGAGCTGAGGAATGGCTACGCAACTAACTTAATCCTTACTTAATAAAGCGATGTTTTAAGTTTTCCATTTTGTACCTAAAATGAGTGACGCGAACAGAAAAAAAAAGAAGGAAAAAAAAACAAATGAATTACTGTCAACAAAGCAAAATATCAACTCAACGAGTTCCAAATTCAAATTTTTTCAGCTATTACTCAATAGCTGTACAAATTTGAATTTGGAACTCCTTACCAAAGAGGATGAAATCGTAATTGAAGTGACCAGTACGAAGGCGCCATTTTCATATTATGTAAGAACCTAATATTACATATATTAAATGCGGAAGTAGCTCATGTCCGCTCGTTTGTATGTCTGTGGGAGTTCATGCCAAAACTATTGAACCAATTTGGATGAAATTTGGGACACAGATAGTTTAGAGCATGAAGAAGGACGTTCATTACTTCAACATAAGTAAACAAATAGATGTTAAGCGTAGTAAATGTGAGTATCCACGGATATGCCAGATAATATCTTAACCACGGATACATTACTAAATACGACTGACAAACGTGACGTGTTAAATAATCAATTCTAACTAATAAGTATTATAAATAAAGGAACTAAGTAAGTAAGTAGTAAGTAACCTTCCTAAAGGGCCGGCAACGCATCCGCACTCCCTCTGGTGTAGCTGATGTCCATGGGCGGCGGTGTTCACTTACCATCAGGTGACCCGCTTGCTGGTTTGCCTTCCTATACTATATATAAAAAAAATGTCTGTTACTCTTTCACGCCAAAACTGCACAACGGATTTGAATGAAATTTGTTATACAGATGGTCTACACCCTGAGAAATAACATAGGCTACTTTTTATTGCGAAAAGGGGGTTGTTAGGGGTTTCAATGAGTGAATTTTTTAAAATAATTAAAATGCTACCCAAAGATACTACTATACTATTATAATAAATGTAAGTAACCGTGGATATGGTTGATGACCTCATATCCGCGGCTACTCCAATACGTCTAACTGCGACATGCGACAGGTGCGACCGACGCGACGCGACACGACGCGACATTGTCGCGCGCAGTAATTACTAGTTAACCGAAATGGAGACGGACAGCGGAGCTTTGGAGTCGTTTTGTGTATAATAGGTTTTTAGGTTTTCGCGTTGCATTATAACTTTACTTTTTATTTATTTATAAAGTTTCTTGGAGGCTTACGGTCTTGCCAAAACGCCAACAAGTCATGCAGTACCTACATACATAAAAATACAAATTGTCAATCTAAGTATAAATTTAAAAATGCAATAAAAATACAGTGTCCGGTCAAAAAATTAAAACAAAATAAGATCAAAATAAATGTCCAAAATAATTAAAATAAAAAGTAATAAGTCAAAAATACGATTAAATACATACAAACTATTAAAACGGGAATTAACGCGACGTTTATTTTTAAGTACATTGTATGCACTTATTGCTTGACGTTTCGGCTGCGTTACAGCAGCCGTGGCCACAAGCGGACTGGCGCGATGGCGGTGCACGGCAGCGAATATATATTCGCTACCGGCTGCTTCCTTTGTTAAAAAAGTCTGAATAATATTGACCTGAAGCAGCTCCTACACTGCACGCTATTTTGCCTAGTACGTGAGGGTACCAGAACCCCAAAAGGGCAATAGGAGGTTAAAATGTTGGTAGCGCGCTGGTGATTCCGCTGGTTTTGTCAGTTCATTTGCCACCCATCACCTAAAAATAAAACCTAAATCTAAAATTATAACCGAAACATTAAATATCTTAACATAACTGATATCTGTAGCACAAGTGCTATTTAGCTACTTACCTAATACGGAGTCAGGTCACTGGGGAGTGACGTGAAGTAAGTTCTCCAACCCGTACTCATGTCTCCTCCCCACTCTGGCGATGAGGGAGCGTCGCTGGGGTTTCGGGTCCGGAGGAGAACCCGACATAACCCGCCTGCCCTCCGGCAGGAGGGTATGCATAAGAAGTCGCAAGACCACGTTGGCCCACTTCGGGTCAGCGGCATTTCCCAGCATCAACAAAAAAAACGGTCAATGAGCTGCTGTGTGAATTAATTAATAATATTATTATTTTGTTACTAACTATAACAAAATAAACTACGCTGACTCCACAGCCTTCCCTATTCCATCCGACTTTTTTTCACAAATCGCTACCCGCCTGAGCCGGGTGAAATTCGCGAAACAGGCCGCCGGCCGCCGCAGCGAAAAACGACGAAAACGGCGAAAAACGGCGAAAAGAGACGAAAAAGCCGGGAATGACGAAAAACGAGCACGAGCCGGTGTCGTGTGGATTTACCTTGTGCTCGCCGCTGCTTTGTTTTCGATACATTTTAGGGTTCCGTGGGAAACTGGGGCATTCTGACATTTGTAAGTGCCTAGTTTGGGCCAAGGAGATTTGGTGCCCTGAAAAAAAGTGCAGAAACGAATAAATTGGTGGAAAAATAAAAATAAAGGTTTTGTGGAAAATTGATCCGATATGTAAAAAAAACAGTCCTTTTTTTGAAAAGGACGAGACATTGGGGGACCCTCCCGTTGGAAACGATGATGATTTGACATTCAAGGGCCTCGCTCAAGTGCCTTCATACGACAGAGGCCCAAAGCCCAGGTCCTGTTTTGCAAAAAAAATGTACTGTCGCTTTATATCCTCACACTCCCACTTTTTCTCTGGAGAGCTACGCTTTAGGCTAAATGGGCCGGCTCGACAGGGGAGTGATAAACATGCCTCAGAAACCGGCTGAAGCGCACCCTATGCCTTGTTTCGCCGAGTGAGTGATGTCCGGAGGCCCCCCGGGGGGGGGAAGGGGATAAAGGTTGGCAGCGCACTGTAACTCCACGGTGTTGCAAGTGTCCATGAGCGGCGGCAATTGCTTACCATCAGTGATCCGGCCTGCTCGTCTGCTATCTATCAAGTCAATTAGCAATTGGCCGCCGCTCATGGAACACTTGCAACACCATGGAGTTTCAAGTGCACTGCAAACCTTTTATCCCATTCCCCCCGGGTAGGCCGCCGGTACCCTCACTCACTCAGCGAAACACAGCACAGGGGCTGCTTCACAGCCAGTTTTTCTGTAATTTGATGATGATTGATTTTTATCATTACTGTCGTCCACATACGGAACCTTCCTAAATTTTTCCCTTCTCTCTTCTCTCCCCCGATCCGTCGCATGTCTGTCCACACTAACCATTACCCACTTAGAGAGTTTTTCATGTCCAAAGTGAATATTTCGATGCAATAGCTAAATGCTGAGGTCGCTCCTGCTTGTTTTGTTCGAATGCTTCACTTTTTACTCACTTTGTTCGTTTCTCTTTGGTAATGCATTTTCGTGAAAAGTGAGTTACTTGCTTTGATTTGAACACGTGTTAACACTTTCTAAATGTGGACGTTTCTACTATTACGTCATTTTATCTCAGTACTATGAATGGTGACTCGTTTAAGTAATAGGAAGCGACTCTCCCGTAAGATTTCGTACAGTTTATTTTTTAAAACAACGACGCAATACCACGGGGTGTATTTATAAGAGAGTGTGTGTATGTGTGTGTCTGTTTGTGGCATTGTAGTTGCCGATCCGTGAACCGTTTTTGATTATGTTTGAAAAGTGAAGGTTTAGGTGATTTTATAGGTAATGAAAGGTTCCCTGATGTATGAAGTACATAGGTACCTATTAGATAGATAGACGAATCATTTATTTGTAACAATATAGACACACATGCAATTACACAAAAAATAAAATAAAAAGAAAACATTTGCAACGTACACAAATTCACAAGAGATGAGCATGCGTGTTACAGCGATACAAAAGAGAAATAGCTCAGCAATTTTGTTTGCCGTGTGCAAACTGCTGATTTTTAGCTATTTATCGTTAAGAATCTTATAAAACACAATTTTTAAATAAAGCACTAATGTTCATGGAGAGAACAATAATCACAGGTTTTAAAAAAAATATTGTTGTCATTGGTGACGTTCTAACACTACACAGTTTTTGAAAAAAAGAACTATATTTTCTATAATAATAAAAACTAAAAGTTCTTGAAAAAAGAACGACATAATTATTCGATGAAATAATCTAAAATATCACACGGGTTTTGATAAATCTGCTAGCGGTTATGTTAAATAGGTTTCATTTGTGACATTTTAGTTCCTTGGACCTTGACTGTCCAAAAGATCTTTGTTCAGTTAAAATAATTTAAAAGGCAAACATTCAACGGCTTCTGGGAATAACTTGACATTTCAATTCATGAATGTTAAATTTCGCTCCAATTCGATGACCATAAAGTGGCAGAAACTTTAGAACTCTAGACGTTATGGCCAACCGCTACATTTAGTGGAGCCAAACTTTAATTATGAAATAAATTATTTGCTGGATTTCTATAACTGACCTGGTTTTACTATTGATTATTTAGCATAACTAGGTAAGTAAGGAATTTTATTGAAATTCCTTACTGTCATAATTATTATATAATATACGATTTTAGACTTTCGTGTTTCATTATAATTGAAGTTTGTTATTGGGTGTGTTTTGAGTCTTTGCATTTCAAAATATCTTAAGAACTAAATTAAGAATAATCCCATCATAGAATATGACTTGATTTCTACGATGGAGACCTACCATCAGGTGATCCGTCTGCTCGACTGCCTCCTATCATATAAAAGAAAAACTACTAAGTATCGCACAAAATTATAATTCCTAGAAATATTAAAGTGTGATAATTGAATCGCTTGTTTTCAAAATCGCACATTTTTTGGAATTTTGGACTAGTGTTGTTTTGAAAACAAGCGATTCAATTATGATTGAACCAATTCTGAAACTTGCATTAAAAGTCGCGGGCAAAAGCTAGTGTAATAGACGATTAAAATAAACAATTAAAACACCACACCAATTAAATATTCGACCTAAATACCGCAGGTTGAATAACAGCCGAAAACGCATAGCAATGAAAACAGACCCGGTTCACGTAGAGCTGCGCACGAGTCGATGGACTATCTATCGATACTTAATAAACCTTGTCTACCTACTAGTTAGACTTTATTTAGAACTTTATTGCACAAAACTTAGTACAATAGGCAAATTTAATGCCAAGAGGCATTCTCTAACTCAACTTTTGGGTCAAGCAGAAAGGACAAAGGTGCGGCGAAAGAAGGACCTAAATTAATATTGCAATCTACATAATATTATTTAAATGGTAACTACTGATATAATAATTTAATTTAATACAAATACCTGTGTGTAATTATTTTAACTATTTTAAGTAAATACAATTATAATAATAAAAATAAATACTTATATAAAATACATAAATAAAATAACGATAGAAAATGTTATCAGTCAGACCTTTGTTTCACATGTAGGTATCTCCGGTTTAACCATCATGGCCGTATCAGCAATAGTTATAGGAATTTTATCGATTATTTCGGATATCAAACTGTCGATAATTTTGTCTAGAGTCTATATATCGTCTGTCGATAGTTTCTCGATAGCCTGTCGGTAGACTGTACCTTGATACTTTGTCGTCAAAATATACCGATAGAATATTAATATTTATCGATAGCCTACTATCGATACTCCGCTCTAACCCCAATAACAAAATGTACAGTCAGCCATTACGTAACCCAGATAGTGCGTACACGAGTTAGGTACCAAATCGGCAGAGTAACAGCCTAGATCTGTGGCCTTGTGCCCGATACTGACATGTAGGCTTCGGATCTATGCATCTATGTGCATTTTAGAGTTCCATGGTAGAAAAAAAAACTTATTTTTTATATTAAATGGGTTTGCACTTGACCTCATCTCAATGGAGAGTGACAAGGAGGTTTAAGATGTAGCGTGCTTTCCCAGAAGAAGCCTATTCACTTTCCACTTAAAGACACCCAAATTGTTAACTCAGGGAACATTTAAGAAGACGGCAAACAAGCTAGCGGGTCACCTGATGGTAAGTTATCACAGGACTAGTGCGGATGCGTTGCCGGCCTTTTAGGAAGGTATAAGCTCGATTCTTGAAGATTTGAATGTCGTACCCATTCGAAGATACCGTTGCGGGATCATCTGGATCATCTGAATGAATGGTGGTCCACTACCGTGCGCTTTACTCGACATTCTGCCTCGAACCTCCTCATTGTGGAATCAATTTCCCGCAGCGGTATTTCCTAACCGCTACGATCCAAATCTTCAAGAAACGAGCTTATACCTTCCTAAAAGGTTAGCAACGCATCCGCACTCCTTCTGGTGTAGCTGATGTCCATGGGTGGGCGGCGGTGATCACTCCATCAGGTGATTATATCTAAAAAAAACACGTTCATCCAAAATATTCCTGATATCACATCCTTTGGCACTGGCATACTGGCAAGCGATGCTATAATGGGCCTGGTTGCTATGTGGTTGGCGGGCCACATGGGCCTGCAAACGAGCCGACGAAGCACCGGTTAAAGTTTATATCATTGTGGAATAATAAAATGTTCTACAGAACCTTGTCTTGGTAATTGATTCTAACCTGCCAGATCATGTTTTGTTTTAGCAAGGACACCCAACGTTCTATCTCAAATAGATTCAGCGAAACAAACGCGCGCCTATTATGTTTATCCTGACGATCGACTTCACTCCAATTGAAACCTAATTGTGGTTACGATAAAGTTGATTTGTAACTGTCGAGGAGTTTGTGTTGAGTTGCTGATAAATTTATTTTTTTAGACCAGTAATTGTTTATTAAAAGTCTGCTTATCGAAACATTCATTTGTTTCATGGGAATCCCAAGCACATCTCAAGCTTCGGTTATAAACTCTAGGTACACATTTTAATACTGAAAGCGTTTGAAAAGTGCTGTCATTAGTAGTTACAGCTCATCATCATCATTTCAGCCAATAGACGATTACTGCTGGACATAGGCCTCCCCCAAAGTTTCCACACAGATCGGTCCAGTGCCACCCGCATCCAAGACTCCCGCGACCTTCACCAGATCGTCGGTCCACCTGGTAGGAGGCCTGCCTACTTGGTGGAAGACGTGGTTAAAGGGATGTTAAAGGTTCACAGGAACACCCTGTATACAAAAGTTTATCTATTCTTCCGTCTTTCCTAAGAAGTTGTTGTTGCAAAAGATCATATTTCTCTAGATCCGCCAAAAACCGTGAGAAGAGAATCAAAAATATTTCGCATGTAACACGAACTTGCTTGATAGACTAATTATTTGGTCGTAAGCTTGAATTAGGTCAAGTTAGCTCAACGTTGTCATAAATATTTGCTTAATAATATTAATGTGTTTTTAAACTTTCACGTTGCATCATACAAACCCATACTAATATTATAAATGCGAAAGTAACTCTGTCTCTCTGTCTGTCTGTCTGCTACTCTTTCAGGCCAAAACTACTCAACGGATTTAAATGAAATTTGGTATACAGATAATCTAGACCCTGAGAAAGGACATAGGCTACTATTTATTGCAAAAAGAGGGTTGTAAGGGGTTGAAAGGGGGGTAAAAAGTTACTTTTCCACGCGGACGGAGTCGCGGGCGGCCGCTAGTACTCAATATAAATGAGACTAAAAGCGAGGATGATTAGGTACTTACCTAAATAAAAGTACATAATATTCAATTTTTTTACCAGTTCCAAATAAAAATTTCTTCATTCTTTCTTTTCTATTTCTGTTAAATCAATTCTTTGCAATTTGTTCTTAAGTAAATAATGCACTTAAAAACTATCAATAAACGTTCGTCGTCGAATTTATGTGCAATAAATAAATAATAAGAAGAAAACACTGAACAAACACAAGTGTTCATCACACGAATGTTTGTCCAGGGTGGGGATCCGACTCGGAACCCCACGGACGGCGCCGTGAGGCTAGGGTCACTACCAAATCAGCATCCGGTCCAGTCAACTCAGTCAATAAGATTATCTAAACCACCTCTTATCTAATTTCACCTTTTTAGTTATGTAGTGATGGGTCATATCGATGATTCACTCAGACCAGTTCAGACTTCGCCCAGCCGGTTACTGTGTCATTGGGTCACCGGTCCGACATTCGATACCCGGGCCATGTCAGCGAATTTGATATTTGTAAGCTTCACTGAAATTGCTATTGGATGTTGTTTTGAATTTGCTTTCTGTTTTTGCAAAACAAAATATTTGTTTTTATTGTCGAGTGGGTTCGTTTGATAGATATGAAATAGATAACGACCATAATAAACGTGACAAGACCGACGGCTTAACATAGATATCTTGGCCCATAGCGCATTTGGTAAAGACCAAGTCGTGTGGGTTCGATTCCCACCCTTGGACAAACATTCATGTGACGAATTACTTATGTCTACTTAGTGTTTGGGTGTAGGTAATGTACAAATTTAAGTACATATTAAATTTGTAATTTCTCTGTTGTCTGACATCTATTAATGATAAGAAATTTAGTACGTAGGTAGGTCAATGTGAGAAGTTGAGAGAATTTATTTATGTACGTCCGATTATCGTTGGGCGATTTTTTGCAATAGAAAAATTGAACGTAGGCTTATTGTAATATAGCCCAACTTACTCACAAAAACTTGATATTGTAATTTTAATTTCTCTTCAACAGGTAAGCAGATTCTACGTCACACTTGATTATAAGGTAAACTTACATTTATTACTTCTATTAATTCTTAGCGTATGAACGAATGCGCCAGACAATCACACCAATCAACCTAGTCTGGTTACCATACACAATGACATAAGCGGTCATCCATAATTTTTTTGACTTTTCGACGCATTATACCATCGCTTTTGCAAGCGAAATTCAATGTTTAATGGATGCCAAATCAATAAAAGGAAAAGTAATAATAGTGTCCGAATGCGATAAAAATACGTTAACCTCTGCAATCTTGTTATTTGCCTTGTTAAATGTTGTATTTGGTCTGCGACTGAGGACTGCATAAATACACAAATACACACATTGGCTTTCTATGTTTGGGTTTAAGATACAAAATATTGCAAATTTTGAAATCTAGTTTTGTATTTGCACACGACCCGTTTAGCGCAGTGGTTTGAGCGCCGGTTGAAACGTACGGGTCGCGGGTTCGATCCCCGCACCAATATTTGTGATGGGTCTGGGTGTTTGGGATTCCTTCATTGTTTCTGGTTTCCATAGCACAGGTAAAAACCTAAATTTGGGATCAAAACATTGTAGGTATGTAGGGTGATGTTGTCTTAATTGAATTTAATTTTCGTTTTTTTTGTAGATTTGTTTTGATGCACTCGCAATCAAACATTTACTGACAAACTTTTTTTATATATTTTTTGTACTATTCATATTTTAAAAGGAACCATCCCGAATCCCAGACTCGTTCGTGCCGTTTTTTCCCACAAACACAGTACAGTTGACTGCCGAATATAAATGACTGTCCGTCCGTCTGTAATGCATTCCCATTTGCCATTCGTCTAGACGAAATGCATTTTGTCAAGGCTGCGGTATTGTTGACGAATTTTCTTGTTCCGCATAATATTGAGAAACGGTTGAAAAAAGTCAAGGTAACAAGAAATAACATTGACACAACATCACATACATTGTCTTAGTCCTAAACTAAATTTTTCAGTTTTTGAGTCTCCTCAGAAGACCTCAGAAGACCGGCATGAAACAGGGTTAGGGGAAAACTCGCCCGAAAAATTTCAAGATTTTTGACTACAGTGACCACCCAAAAAATAAAAAAACATTTTTGATTATTTAATATTTCAAACAAACAAGAAACAAAATCCAAATTAGTTCATCTGTTCGGGAGCTACGATGTAACAGACATACATGTCAAACAGGTTAGGGAAAAATTCACCCAAGAATTTCAAGATTTTTTGGCCGGTCATTGTTCTAACCTAACCTAACCAATATTTTTGTTACGATAATACTGACTAAATTCTACTAGACGAAAAAATTTTGGTAAAATTAGGTTAGAGCAATGACGAGCAAAAAAATCTTCAAATTCTCGTGCGAGTTTTCCCCTAATCTGTGAAGCAGCGCCTGCGCTGTGTTTCGTGAGTGAGTGAGGGTACCGGAGTCCCAATTGGAGGGAAAGGGCGTTAAAGGTTGGCAGCGTACTTGTGGCTCTACTGAGTTGCAGGTGTCTATGGGTGGCGGTAATCGTTTGCTATCAGGTGATCCGTCTGCTCGTCAGCCACCTATGATATACAAAAATGGTACGCCATCGAGCGTATTTTCACATGCGATAGCCCTCCTTGCTAATAAGCCAAACGTTTTGGACATAAGCGAGCGGTTATACCCCAAGGCGCCACACTGCATTGGCCATGCTTGGCGATCTCACTGCCTATATCTTCACTGTGGCATTGCCCACAAAGGGCACTTTCATTGTTCCGCAGTTCCGAAATAGATGGCGTACTGTAGAATAGAGGTCCATCTGGTGATTGGTTATTATTGATGTGAGTTGTCAAAATGTCACTACTCATTGGCGATCTCACTGCCTATATCTTCACTGTGGCATTGCCCACAAAGGGCACTTTCATTGTTCCGCAGTTCCAAAATAGAAATTAAATGAAATAATTTATTTCGACACTCAACATTAAGAACAAATTAACATAAAATTCACAAATGAACAGTATCTAGGCTAAGTGTCGAATCGGACCCTACAAACCCTAAATAGATGGCGTACTGTAGAATAGAGGTCCATCTGGTGATTGGTTATTATTGATGTGAGTTGTCAAAATGTCACTACTCATTAGCGATCTCACTGCCTATATCTTCACTGTGGCATTGCCCACAAAGGGCACGTGTCCAACAATGCTCACCTCCTCAGGTGTAAGTATTCCAAACACTATTATACGAAGGTCACATGACCAGCCCTTTGTTGCTCAGTTCCGAAATCTAGATGACGTGCTGTAGAGCAGAGGTCCATATATACGGTGATTGGTTATTTTTGATATCAGTTGTCGAAATGTCACTGCTCATTGGCGATCTCACTGCCTATACCTTCACTGTGGCATTGCCCACAAAGGGCACTTCCGCAGCCACGTGTCCAACAATGCTCACCTCGTCAAGTGTAAGTATTCCAAACACTATTATACGAAGGTCACATGACCAGCCCTTTGTTCAGCAGCCGTGAGAATGCCCTGGTTTTGTTTGGCTGCTCAAAAGTTACTAGTTATAATGGATGTTTTGATTGCCACATCCTCAGGTCAAATGATGTCACGGCGAAATGTCTAGAAAACGTTAATATCTAGTGTTTAAAGAAATGGTATTGTTTCATGAGATTGTTATTCTCGCTTTTATGAGGGCGTAAAACGTTTCCAATATGAATCAGATGAATAGGAGAGTTACGCTTCGGCATGAATGGGCTGGCTCGACTAGCCCTAATTGGGGGAACGTTAAAGGTTGACAGCGCACTCGTGACTCTACTGGTGTTGCAGGTATATATGGTAAGCAATGGCTTACCATTAGGTGATCCGTCTGCTCGTCTGGCACATATTACTTAACGTCGTAAGGCCCAGACAGCAGAAAAAATGGATAATCAATTGTTTTATGCCTTTTAAAAGGCTTTTGGGTCTTACGATGTTATAAAAAAACTAGGAGTGTTGGTAGCATAGATAGTGGTTAAGAACGTATCAAATGGTCGTAGGTACAAATCAGAGCATGGATTTTTGAATTTATGTGCGTATTTCTGTTATTTACTCGGCGGTGATCAATGAAAAGGTTTAAATTTTTTTTGTTTTTATGTGATAGGTGGCAGAGCAGAATGATGATCACCTAATAATAAGCATTTGCCGCCGCCCATAGACACCTGCAACACCAGTAGACTCACAAATGCACTGCCAACCTTTAAGACGAAGGGTACGGTGTGATAGGTAATAATAGATCCGGCTTAGTAGCTATAAATTTAAATCAATTGGCGGCGCTAGAATGCCTACCCTTCGTCTTAACCCCCTTTCCACCTAATTGGGCCTCCTATACCCTCACTCACTAGACGAAACGAAGAGCAGGCGTTGCTTCTCGCCGGTGCGGGGTTCAATTTGATTTTTTTTTTTTTAAACTGGGCCTAAACAACAAATCATTCCAATGTTTACGCTATACAGGGTGTAGCAAAATCAGTGGTTTGCTAGTGAACTAATTAGTAATCTGCTTAGACCGTATCGGTTCAAAGGGAAGCCATTTTGCATAAACAAAATCCAATATAGCGGGCTGCGTCTGTGTGCGCTGCCGGGGCAACCAAGGATGGGGGGCCGGAGCCATAGTCCGGGTGTGAGTAGAACCCACTAATATTATAAACGTGTTGGACGCCCTGCGACAAGATGGGATGATGACATTCGAAGGCTGGCTGGTGTGCGGGAAATCGGGAGCGGTGGCGTGCATTAGGGGAGACCTATGTCCAGCAGTGGACGAGTGTGGTTTGCTAATGATTATAAACGTAAAAGTTTGTAAGTATGGATGAACGTTTGCTCCTCTCTCATGCAAAAACTACCGAATGGATTTAATAAAACTTTACAATAATATAGCTATACATCAGAATAATATCTAAGGTACAATTTATAAAAATGTATTGAATGGATAGTCCAAAATATGACGGTAAGTTTTAACTCAACGCGTACGAATTCGCGGGCGGCCGCTAGTCAGCCTATATACTGTTCAAGGCAAAACTACCATCATCGCTAGTATTGTTTTCACAGAACATCTCATACATTGACCTGCCTCCGTTTAATAGCTAAAGCATTTGTGTTTTTTTTTTGATATCTCACATCAAAAATAACCAATCACTGTGTAGGTGGACCTCAGTTCTGCATTACGCCAACTAGCTGATTTTTTACACGCGATAGCCCCCATTGAGGCAATTTGACAGATTGTGGTAGCCTAATGTATTGATGTCTACTGCTGAAACCTAAAAATCGCTAGTGACTCATTCCTCATTTTCGAATTTTTCGAACAAAGCGTGTTTGTGATCACCAATCCGCATTAGGCAAGCGTGGTGATTAAGCCCATTATTTTTTAACCGACCAGATGGGGCATTTGGTAGTGAACCTGTAGTGACCATACGCCAAAGGTCGTGGGTTCAATCCCCATCATAGGCATTCGTGTGATGAACCCTTTTGTTTGTTCATATAACACCCAGACACAAGTGTGAACCAACATAAGTGTTCATCACGCGAATGTTTGTCCAGGGTGGGGTATTATTTATAATATTTTCTCAAGCCAAGTCTCGGCTCGGACTATGGATAGGGCGCGATGCATTCATACTTGTTGATTCAGGCAGGTTACAGCTACAATATCGCGATTGCAGCCGGGAGTTTGATGCTACAATAATTGTGTGACGCTCGAAAACACATGTTTTCTAATAATGATATCAGTCAACCCCTCTCCTCCCCCCCCTAAAGGGTTAGTAAAGTCAGATAGCACTCGCTTATTTGTAACGAGCGGCCGCCCGCGACTTCGTCGGCATGGAAAAGTAACTTTTTACCCCCTTTTAACCCCTTACAACCCTTTTTTCGCAATAAAAAGTAGCCTTTGTTCTTTCTCAGGGTCTAGATCATTTGTATACCAAATTTCATTTAAGTCCGTTCAGTAGTTTTGGCGTGAAAGAGTAACAGACCGACAGACAGACAGACAGAGTTACTTTCGCATTTATAATATCAGTATGGAAGTATGGATACCAGACTCTCCTAATCCTGAATCATGGTCTAAGCCCCCCGGACTCCGAAGCGACAGCTTGGACGCAACTGGGAATAACACATGGAAATGAGAGAGAATCATTTATCAGTTAACATCAGGTATATAGACCTGATCGTAAAGCACATACTTAGCTCAGGTACTTTTGAATCGGGATTATCGAAAAATGAGTAGATTAGAAGGCAGCTGTAAGGAACTCTTGGTTACGTAGAAACAACCACACATCAGACTGTTTGATTTTCTCAAGCGATATTGAATTAAACGCGTATGACATTAAGCTGATAATCCTTTGAAGAATTTTGACACATTTGTATTAGTGCATTGATGTGTATCAACATGATAGGTCGTGTATGTAATTTTGAATCACAGTTTTCTAAAAAGTTTATCAAAATCATTATTTTCACACAAAAACAAGTTGTCTGACCAAACACAAAAATCCATTATTACAGCAGAAAATATAAAAAAAATACATAAAAACTGTTATTTTAATTTGTATTGTTTTATCGCTCTCTTAAATAGGTATTATGAAAGTCCCTTGTTAAAAGCATGTTACGTTAACAAATAACATAAGCGAAAAAAATTGCTGTTCCATGCAAAATAAAATATTTATCCGGCAGTAATGCATGAAAATGTTGATTTTTTTGTCTATTGCGGATCTAATACTAAAACCAAAGGGGCTTTAGACTGACACCTATTAAGATGGCGTAAGTATAAAAACGAAATAACATATCTTAATTCAATTTAAAACTCAAAAACAACTAATAACATAACGAGTGCCTCCCTGGAAGACGCCCGTTTCTCGTTTCCCTAGCCAGTGGCCGCCGACATCCATTGGATCCGTTTCACCCCACCCCCCCTCCCTATTGATTTTGTTCGCCCCACTTTTGCCCACCCCCCATTTTAAAACGGCACCGCCAAGACAATGCACTTGGTAAAAATTTCCACAGTTTTGTTATAAGGCAGCTCGAGAATGTTGTTTTAATGGAAATTGGACTTTCTCGTGCATAGGACGGTATATATGGACACATATCGCTAGCTTTGGTAGAATAAGGGCAGAATTGACAAAAAATGCATAAATTGTTAAGTATGCTGAAATGTAAAAAAAAAATCCTCCATTTCTCCATAGATACTTACATTAGGCGTAGCGATGACTTGATTTCTGTGATGGAGGCCTTTGCCCTACAGTGGGACAGTATATATGCCGATACTTTACTTTAATTTGCAGATTTATAATAACTCATTTATGAAAACCTTGACTTTTTGAATGTTGCTTTGGATGGCCTAACTTGTTGTACAGCTGAGGTAGTAAGTGCGAGTGGAGTAAAAATTCATTAAAGGATTTAGGTGGGACTCGAACCGTCTTCTACATACCGGGTGGCTATTTTATCGGCAGGTGGTGTTTTTTAATATATTATTTACTTAAGAATAAAACTGCAAAAGATTGCTGTGATAAAAATAAAAATAGTAACTTTGAACGATAGTAATATTCCTTCCATATGAAGGGTCGTAGTTCGAATCCGCATAGTGATTTTGGGTAGTCTGGTTAGGTACTCGTTCCAGAAACAACCTGAAACAAAATGCTCACGATGTTTTCCCTAGACGCCGAAAATATGGCAGCAATATTTATTTATTTATTTCTTGCAAATTTCACAGCATTTCCACGTTTATATAAAATACTTTCTTCAAAATTCAATTTTCGCAAAGTCAAAAGTTTGTCACATTATAAAATTAATTTTAAACGACGGTCGAACATTAACGGAAGTCTTATTAACGGAGAACAAAAACAGAATGACTTGTAGTCAATACATGTAAGTTATGTAATGCACATTTGGAATATCTAGAGGAGCATGCTGGCGATGAAGGCGCGTTTTTACCATCTCGTCTTCTAAGCTACACCGTTCCGAGTTTAGCTAATCTCCATGGTTCTCAATTTCTGAGAGCACATCGCAGTATCGGCACTCGCGAAGGAATCCACAAAGCCGACGTCTCAGGTCGAACAAAATCAATACAATAGAGAAGTTTTAACGTGTCTGTCTGTGCCGCGTGGCGGAGCCGGAGCGAGCAACAGTTAGGGCACACCCGCTGGCAACTGTGGTCCCGAAAGATCCTCCTTTTTCTTTTTAGCTTCTTCTTCTCGTGTCAATGGCACTAACTTGTTTGTTGTAATTGCCAACACGCTGTTTTCTCTCCTCTACCTAAAGATTGTCTGGAAGAAATCGCTACAAGCGATAAGTCTGCCTTATTGTACTGTCTATAGCTGTTGTTTTACTCATGTATTCTATTTCTGTGCAATAAAGAACATCTATCTATCTATCTTGTTAAATTTTCCCAGCCCAATCGTCGAGCTGGACAGAGTTGCTATCCAAGAGGTTTATTTATTTATCTCCATCATCACAATATCTCATACATTTACCTGACTCTGTAGTAAGTAGCTTAAGCACTTGTGTTACAGATAGATATCAGACAACAGAGGTATCACAAACACAATACTTAAATAGGGTATACCATCCAGACACTAAAAAACACAAGGTTTAGCTCCTCGTTCCTGCCCCCAACCATCAAGTCATGGAATGCCCAGTTCAAGTGTTTCCTCCTTCTTACAATCCTGGGTTTTTCAGGCGGTGCGTGAAACGGCATCTCAGCAAGCCTTCAGGGTGAGAGTGACAAACTCAATAGACACTTTGTCTGTTCTTTTGTGCCTGCCAATTTCATATTTGGATCTCACGGCCGCTTACCATCAGGCGGAGTGAGGTCATCTTGATTATCCTTATTATAAAAAAAATCGATTCCCATCCTGGACAAACCTTCGTGTGATGAATACTTGTATTCGTTCAGTATCTGCGTGCAATCTATTTATTTAAGTAGGTATTATTTGTGATCCTCTGTCGTCAGATATCTGTAACACAAGTGCTCAAGCTACGTACGGAGTCAGGTCAATGTATGAGATGTTGTGTGAATTGTTTATCGACTCGTCACTGGGATCCGCCCGTGAGCATTTTGCATTTGCCCTTCAGATACTGAGATCCATCAAAGATTCTACACTTGCCTAAGGAAGCCACCTCAACATGATAATAGAATCAGGTCCATGAATGTTCTGACGTGTAACATAAATCCATGTTGATTGCGCCTGCTCGGCCTTGAGGGGGGGACGCCATTGGGGAAATGCTAATGCCGTGAAACTAGGTCTAATTTAATTTCAATGGGAGACCTTGGGCCGAGATGTGGCGTTTGTGAGATCTTGCTTCACTGAGATACTGTATGTGTAAACAAACATGGATTTTAAGCTTTCGCGTTGCATTATACTACTTAATACTTCTTAGAAACGGTACTAAACGCGACGAATTTTAATAAGTACTTTCTAGCACTTACTGCTTGATATTTCGACTGCGTTACAACAGCCGTGGTCACAAGCGAACTGGAGGCGCACGGCGTCGTCTGCTACGCCAGCTTGTGCATCTTCGGATACCCTCTCGTTTTCGATATTTGCACTGCCACTAAATAAAACTGCCGTCGTCGCGTTTAGTCCCATTTATATGAAGTATTTGCAAACATGAATTGTTATTGGCTAGAGATCCTGCTTCAATGTCTGTCCGTGTATATGTCCAAAGCCTTTTTTTTATGTAATAGATCGCACTACCTCTACTTTACTTCCTTCCACTAACTTTCTGACTTTACTTTCTTACTTATTTTACTTTTTTCCACAAAATATTTATTGCTGCTACGGAACTCTTTACCTATAGATGAAACTCGACTCGCACTTGGTTTATTTTTTGGTTTTCGCCTGTCTTACTTGTAATCTATTTGTTTCCTAATTCTTTTGTAGTAATGTTTAATTTACGGTACCATTTCAAACACTTTAGAGTTTCCGAAATTTAGCTCGGGTTTGTAATCAACAATCTGCATTAGGTAAATGTTGATCAATCAAGCTTCACTAATATCATTTAAATAGCTAACAGGATATTTAATGTCGTAAGGTCCATAAGCCTTTTAAAAGGTATAAAACAAATTGATTTTCCATTGTGTCTGCTGTCTGGGCGTTACGACGTTAATGGCCTTAACTGTGCGTTTCTGGAAATTATCTGGAAATTCTGGAAATTTGCATCTCTTGATGATAAACTTCAAAAGAAGAAATTCTTCCAGTAAATCACCGTCTCCCGGTAGATCAGAGCCTAAGCAACCTGGCACAACGTCATCACGATTGTTCAGATTATGTATGCGTATACGCATACATGAAGCAAAATAATAGGTTTTCCTTTAGCTTTTGTTTTGAGCGGCATATAGTATAACTAAGTGATATAATATTGCTTCGAGATATTGTAATAGATAAAAGTTGTTCCTTCAACGAACATGAGTTAATGCCCACTGTCAATGCACTACTTAAGTACCAAGTTTGACATTTGAAGTATGATCAACTGTTAAATTTTGTACTTAAGGGGCTATACGAATGAAACTAGCGCCGCCAACCTATTTACACTGATTGTGGCGAAAAATTTTTAGGAAAGCAAAACATTACGGACTTAGATTAGATAAAAGTAAATTGGATTTTTCAAGGTGCAATACAATAATAATGTTAATTATTGCTGAAAACGGCCACTTTTAGCAATAATTGACATTATTGTTACTTGTCGCGTGTTTTATTTTCTTCAAAAATATCATATTTTCGCCACAATCAGTGTAAATAGGTTGGCAGCGCTAGTTTCATTCGTATAGCCCCTTAAGTACCTAGTGCTTAACTTCAAATTCTCAATTCAGAAACTGGCCCTCAGTGTCTTGTACCCGACCCGATAAATCACATCATTGAAGAGGTCAAATCAAATCAAATCATTTATTGCGTATCACATACCTACAAAAATAAAGATGGTACATACAAGAAGACGCTTGAACAAGCGTCTTCTTGTCCTCTTTGTCACCATTATACTTACTTATTAAAAAAATGTTGTAACATTAAAATTTATCTGCTGTTTAGTCTAAAGACACTTATTGGCAAAGTTTTTTATCGGCGGAACATCCACACCTGCTCTATTAAGGCTATAATCAAATCCTTCATGTAGAGTTGTGACAGTTAACATAAAAAATCACTTGATTATTAGGTACGCTAGTTTACAAAAAAAAAATGTTTTTTTCTGCTACAATGTGAGTTATATTTTTAAATGGTCCAGATTACGATTGTTTTTTGATATTTCAATAATTATTTCAAAACTAGTTTAAAAGAAAATCTAAAACTCACAAAAAACGAAAAAGCGACAGCCAAAAATTGTAAACAAATAAAGTAAAGTATCAGCCTATAGGTACTGTCCCACTGTGTCATGTATTATGAAATTTTAATTTTATTTAATTTTTTAAAAAAATTATGATAACAAATTTGAAAAGATTAAATTTTACTAAGTTTCTTGCTGATTCATCTTGGTAGAAATTGACTTTCCGAATCAGCAGTAGATTATAAAATTTGACATTCATAAATGTTCTTTAAAGGACTTAAATTGAATAAAGAGATTTTGATTTGATTTGATTTGACTGCAGGGCAAAGACCGCCGACCACAGACTTAAACATCACGCTTGCCTAATGCGGATTGGTGATCACAAACCCGAGCTATACCAAACCAAACAAATAAAATAAACTTTTTTTTCACATCTCTACCTCAAAGTAGGTTAACGCAAACACAAACATGTAGGATTGTAGTAAATTCCTTCGTCCACTTGATTACAGAATAACAGTGTGATTACAGCGCATTACCACAAAATATAAAGGACACAGAAAGGAGACTCAGCCATAATTTTGAATTTAGAAGAGTTCGTTGACATAATAGGGTTGTTGCCCGGCATGAGTACAAAAGGGCGCGGCCTCTACCATAGATCTCGACAGTTTGACAATCTTATGTCTTAAGTTAGGATTAATGTGGTCGAAAAGGCGTTTTTGCCCGTTAGTGCGCATGCGTGAGTACATGACATATTTTTAGCTCTTAGTGGGCAGTTAGCCTTCTGTCTCAGAGTTTTTATTTTGTGGCATTACCCTTGCAATGGCATCTGTTGAGGCCCACGGTCCTTCCTATAGAACATTTGCGACTGGTCGTTGCGATATCGAGTGTTATTGACGAAGTTCTAAAATATCGTCGAGTATAAAAAGTCATAGTCATAGACATATAGTCCCGAGTAAACGCGAGGATAATTTAAATATAAGTTCATTATAGCACTTAGGTACTGCTTGACGTTTCGACTGCGTTACAACATCCGTGATGAATTTCTATGATAGAGTCTTTTTCCCTGTTGTGGGACAGTATATAGGCTGATACTTTCCTTTTTTTACATTGTAAGATATATTTTCCCATAGTAAAATGTAGCCTATACCTACCTATCTTAATCCGGAGTATCTAATAAATGTATACAACATTTTATTAAAATACCTCCAGCCGTTTAGTTGTGAAGAAGTCACAAATATAAACAATCACAAACGTCTGCCTTTATAATATTAACTAGTGGCCCGCCCTCACTACGCTTCGGGACAGTAATTCAGAAATGAACCAATAGATGGCGCTGTGTCCAATTACATCGCGCAAGCGTTTCGTGTTTTCGGTTTACCTATAAGCCTTGTCGTTGTCTATAGAAGTTATCTCTTTATAAATGGTATAGAAGATGTTACTGTGGTCATTATTCTTTTTCCTGTCTTGTTACTGATTATAATTTTACTGTGACATCACATTCCTTCAATTCACATAGAAATTAATATTTATATTATTTGCAACTGTTCTTTCTCTTACCTAGAATTATAGCGTCAATAATAAATTAAACTCAACTCTAAAATTATGATAAAAATATTTTAAAAAACTTTGAAATCGATGGCAAAATGGACGACGTCTAGTTTTCCTGTGTATTGTTCTGTTTGAAGGACATTGGGTTTTTAACGAAACATTAGGATATTTTGAAGTCGAGGTCAAATAAGTTTTTATGGAGGTAACAATTGGTTTTCCTTTTAAAATAAATCTATCAATAATTAATACCTATTTCATCATAGAAAGGGAAGGAAGAGGGCTAAAGTGTCGTGGTAATGGGCGAAAGGTTTTGAATTACATTCCCGGTCAGAAGTCGAAAAGTGGGTCACAAAATTAATAGGCTTTGGAGGCCAATTCTCGGTTTTCGCCTTCTATGTCGAGTCAACTTCATGGAACGCACAACCAATAGGAGAACACAGATTACAGTCGACATTCCTTATCTTGTTCTCCTATTGGTCTATGCTTTCCATGATGTCGACTCGACAGAAGGCGAAAACCGGCCTCCTGGTAGGCCAAATATTTCAAAAAAAATTTTTAGAGAGCAACCAAAACACGTCTTTTCTTGCCAAGCGTTTCCGCATTCCCCCTGGTGAGTCCTTGGATTCTCATCTACGTACCTCGATGGTGTATATTCCCATGCTATCACCTGTGAAAATCCGCTAGATGGCGTATTTTTAGACTTGTTCAATTACAACGTCATTGGTTGTTTAGTGACATTTTGACATCTCACATCAAAAATAACCAATCTCGTTTAGATGAACCGCAGTTCTACAATACGCCATCCATCTACCGATTCTTTCAAACGCTATAGCAGCTGTCTTTTCAGTAGAAATCGACTTTCCGAACCAGAGTGGTAGATTATATTATGGTTTGACATTCATAAGTGTTCTATATGGACCTAACTTTTTTTTCATGAGATAGGGGGCAGACGAACAGACGGATCACCTGATGGTAAACGATTACCGCCGCCCATGGACACCCGCAACACCAGAGTTGCAAATGCACTGCCGACCTTTTAAGAAGGAATACGCTCGCTTTTTGAAGGTGAACTTGAATAAAGATTTTTTTCTATCCTATTCTATTCAAATCACTACAGCTTTCAAAGCATTAAATTTAAAGACAAATGCTTAATTGAAGTTTTAAATAATCAACTAAACTTATGAAGAAGTAAGTGATTTGTCATGACAGCTGGTCTAATTCCCATGATCATCGAATATTCGGCCACAGGAATACTAACTTATTCACTGAAATTACAGGACTGAAATCGCAGATTTAATATTCTAGACGTTTTATAAGTGCTTATTTTAGGAACAGTTCCTGTAATTGAGACTTGCTTATTTTAGGTAAGTATAGGATTGATTTCGGTTTTCATATTCATGAAATATGTGAGTTATACTTAAATATTGTATTTATTTCAACTTTATTGCACAAAATTTCGTACAATAGGCAAAATTAAAGCCAAGAGGCATTCTCTACCAGTCAACCTTTGGGTCGTGCAAGAACAAGGGTATTATTATATTAAACATGTTTAATTATGTTGTTTTTAAGAAAACCAAAAAAATAGAAGGATGTTCTCGATTTCTTTGGCCTGTAATTTTTTTTTATTACATAGTGTTTATTTCAGTTCCCATTTTAGAAATCAAAGCATAAGTCCTCCATCATATAAATCAATTATTCGCTACTATGATGGGACTAGGTTTAATCACCACGCTTGCCTATAGCGGATTGGTGATCACAAACCCGAGCTATGTTTAAAAAAATCGAAATATACTTTTAGCTTGACCCGGGAATTAAACCAGGGAACCCCGAGATCACGATCCTACATTACATAATATAATGTAATGTATATTCTAGTAACCATTAATGTGGCTTTAAAGCAGCCTTAAGTGTTTTTAAATCTCCATTCAAGAAAATCAAATTCCAACACCGCTTGCGACTGTACACGAGGTACACCACCTGTGGCTTCGTAATTTTAGTGTGTTCCCCTCTCCCTCCCACTTACCACAAACCCTTATACCCCTCTCTCTCTCCCCTGTTTTCACAAATAAGTTGCATCCGAAAACAACATAGAAAACTACAGAGAGACTGCATCCTAAAAGGTGCTGTAAGTTTTGAAAAATAGAGTGCAGTTTTGCAAAGGCACGTTTCAGGCTGAAAATTCTTTGTTGGGTCCACTGAAACTTTCATCCTGGTAGCTGGTAGGAAATGTACTGGCCTGTTGTATTCTCCGATTGTAATATAACGCGATTTAAAATAAATAGTGATGTGACTAGTTATACCGATTTGCATAAACGGTTTATCGATAAAAATATTTGACTATGTTTGACTGTGGGAGAGCCACGCTTCGGCATGAATGGGCTGGCTCGACAGGAGTGGTACACCTCACAGAAGACAGCGCCTGCGCTGTTTCGTCGCATGAGTGAGGGAAAAGAGGCCCAATTGGGAGAAAGGGGTTTTAAAGTGGCAGCGCACTTGTGACTCTACTGGTGTTGCAGGTGTCTATGGGCGGTGACAATCGCTTACCATCAGGTTGTCCGTCTGCTCGTCTGCCATCTGAAACCTGGCTTGTCTACCAGCTACTGTGTGAAAGTAGGTATGTTTCGAATCTTTCAAACTCAGCTCGTGTTTGTGATCACTAATCAGCTTTAGGCAAGCGTGATGATTAAGCCTAATCCCATCATAGTAGCGATGACTTGATTTCTATGATGGTGGCCTTTGCCCTGCAGTGAGACAGTATGTAGCATCGTAACGGTCGAAATAGAAAATCAATATTGTTTTTGCCTTTTAAAAGGCATTCTTACGACACGATAGGCTGAGACTTTTTTTTTTAGTTTACGGTAAGAAACACGTCCAAAACCACAATTCATAATTACAAAATTATCCATAATTTTTCACTAATTGTCGACATCGAGTACTATCACCACCGTAGGCAGTTACGGCGCATCGCCGCGCGTAAACTGTGAGCATAATCCTCGCCGGCAAAATGCCGCCGTTTGTACCAAACAGCTGACCTGGTTTTGTATACATTTGAATGTTGCTGAATTTGTTGCACTTTTGCCTTGACCCTTGGTATCATACAAGTTTGGTGTTTGAGTCGGATTTAAAATGAAACGAAAATAGTTTATTCAATTTAGGTCCATACAGAACACTTGTGAATGTCAATATGTTTACCAGTAATGTAGTTTTCCGCCGAGAAGACACCAGAAAGAAACTGACTCTTTTCATTAAAAAAGTTTTACAAAATGTCACAACTAGTCAAATAAAATAAAAATACATACAATTTTTGTGTTAAGTTTAGTCATTCAGAAAATCATGTATGAAATACCTACATAACCTTTTTTGTCAGCAGCCAGCCATACATCTGGTTAACATAACATGTCAAAATTCCTAAATTGATATTCAACCTAATTCATATGACGGGATGAGAGTCGATTGAAGAAATTTGTCAGTTTTGTATACTTACTTTGAAGTGTTGTTGTCTGTACACTGTCACCTGTGCTCCCTACTACGCTTGCATGTGGAGTTGATATGAGAACTGACTGAAGAAGCTACATAACAGTGCTTGATAGTCTGAGCCTAGTTTATTCATTCAATTTGTTACCTCCGCCTATCCTAAATATCACTTTCCACGTTGCGTCCAACAAGCGTTGCTCAAATCTAAGAAGTACAGATTTGCCAGTGGTTTCTAAGAGCGGAGGTCATGCTTTCTCTCCTTTAAAGGAATGTTTCACAATAGGGTTGCCACTTGTATGGGATAAAGGTTTGTGTTTTGGAATTCGCATTGATTTGAGAAAATGGAAATGTCTATTGATGATTGGACGAATGAGTTTAGAGTGTATTCAATTCGGTGCCACTACTTACTTCTTGGACAAACTGTTACTACAAAACGGGGACTAAATTTAGTCATGGTTTAAGAAGAATGCGGTCACTTTTATGAAAGTGACACCATGTTTTATATTAAGGGTTAGCTTATTTTAAATGTGGTATGTAAAATTAACATCTTGCAAAATAAGAGCTTACTGAGAAAAAATGTGATAATTAGCATAGCATATCATTTTACAACGTGTTAAAAAATATGCAATAATACATAACAGTGTACTCACTCGTAAATATATAAACATGTAGTACACTGTATATGTTTACACCGATAAGCATTATATAAAGTATTTTGGTAAAAGTCTCTACACGGGGCGTGCAGAGACTTTTTACCAAAATATGAGCATCCAATGTGTGAAAAGAAAGTCAGCTGTTGCCTACAAAATAGCCAGCTGGCAATCAAATTTTGTACGAAACAGCTATTGCTTGCAGCTTACGTCAAATCACTGAGCTATACGGGTTCTTAACTCCTTGAAAACCTATAGCCAGGACCAGTACCTTATTAAAAAAAAAACTTTCATTTGCCATTTTTTTCGCAACCCTTAACAACTAGTCAATGTTTAAACAATCACATTATATATTAGAACCCTGAATAACACCGTTTGGCTTCAATAAAAGTTTATAGCACCCAAGCCCCGACCATCTGAACTTTGCACTTAACGAAAGTCCCTGCGTATCGAAAATTTATGACCTAGTTATGTTATAGGCTATATCTCAACTATTGGGACTTGCAGTTTTTATATGCGAAAGTTTCCAATTTATTGGGATATAGCGGCCGCCCGCGACTTCGTCCGCGTGGAAAAGTAACTTTTTACCCCCTTTTTAACCCCTTACAACCCCCTTTTCGCAATAAAAAGTAGCCTATGTCCTTTTTCAGGGTCTAGATTATCTGTATACCAAATTTCATTTAAATCCGTTGAGTAGTTTTGGCGTGAAAGAGTAACAGACAGACAGAGTTACTTTCGCATTTATAATATTAGTATGGATATCTCAACTATTGGGACTTGCAGTTTTTATATGCGAAAGTTTCCAATTTATTGGGATATATATTGAGGAGCATGTGCCTTGTGGTTTTAAACGATTTTATAGTAACTTAAAGATAGACGACAGAAAGAAAGATGGACGACGATGGGTCGATGACATCTCTAAAATCGGAGAGACTACGTGGATCTGAGCAGCTCAGTAGCACTACCATGAGAAATACTATCCTCGCTATCGAAAACTATCGCTTTGTGTCTCTTTCATTTGATGCATTTGAAAGAGACAGAGCAATAGTTTACGTTATGTCAGTTTTCGATGTCAACTCATGGTAGCGCTACTGGACCGTGTAAGGGAAGGACATTGGCGTAAGGGAAGGAAGGTCTATACAGGGTGTATCTGTGAACATTTACATCCCTTTAACCTGTTCTATCAACCATTCTGAATCATATTTTGTTCTATGACTTTTGGAAATTTACATAAAAACATCAACCTTTCATACAAAGTCGGTCACGTGACTTGATCATTTTGTATGGGGAGTCGAAAAGTTTTTCGATGAATTCCTAGAACTAATGTTGTTCAGAATGGTTTTCCCCCCAATTGGGCTTTCGCGGTACCTCTTACTAAACGCGGTTTAAATATTTTGCTATGCATGATTCAACCTATGTATATTTTTGATTGATTTAAGTATCTATTATATTTTTTGTGTCATATTAAGTACGTGTATTGGCTTTATTAAAATACGAAAATAACAACGCCAAACTGAATCTTACAAACGTTAACTAAAACAGCCTACGATTTTCCACGAAACATTGCACCGATAAGCGTTATCAAAACAAAATGGCGCGCCTTATCAATCATAGCAACAGTTAGACAAATGTCTAGGAAGAGCTAGTTTCGAGTTTGACATTGCGCACGACCTTGCGCGCGCGCCGCTGATTGGTCGACGCCCCAACATGGCGACTGCGCGCGCGGCTTTGTTCCTATTAATTAGACGACCGGTTTTGTATGTTTTTCATTCTAGGGATGGCGATTGTTGACGAAAAATCTATTAGAATCGATAAGGAAAAATCGAAGCGAATGGAACTTTTGTTTCCGATTGGTTCTGGAGTTTATAAATTAATACCTACAAGAAAATAGGTCTTCTAATTACTTACTTTTGAATAGATAGGTAATTCTTCTTAAAAAGTTCCCCACTTATTGGAATGCAAGATCATATAATATCAGAGGAGGAAATCATCTATTATAACAAAATAATAAACTAAAAATCCTCTACCTATTTTTTTTTTGGGAAAGTTACATGCCCAAACAAAATATAATAAAAAAAAAACATAAATCTAAAAGTTTTTGAGAAAAGTAGCCAATTCTTTTTAAGTCTTACTTTTATTACGAAGGTTTAAAATTTGTTTATACATTCAAAAACAATAATGTTAATATAATTAGATAAAATATCGGTTCAATTGATCGATTCAGTACACTTGTCCACTGGATATCGATTAAGAAACCGATATTATCTATAAATCGATCTCAGATTACCATCATTATACAACAAAATGGTTGATACATAAACATTTGCATTTAAAAGTGCGCAGATTGCCTTTTTGAGCCGATTTTTTAATGTCGTGACATTGGAAATAGCAATCCTATTGCTTAATACGTTAATAAATAGGTATAATTACATATTGACTTATTAATGATAAAGATAAGTGACGCAAGTGCATGAGAAAATGAACATTTACTAGGTCTCCTATCGTCATCAGATTAGGTAGAATAAAATCTATATCTTATTCTATACTATTACTACTACTACTAGCGACGCCTATCTTTACTTTTTTTTGTATTGGCTCAGTAAGTATATAGGCTCACCTCAGCCTGATGATAAGCAAGAGAAGAGCCCACGTTGCAGTTACAACAGACGCCATAGCACGGCCATCACATCCGTCGGCACTGCCATACTGGCGCGCGAGATGCTTCTTCACGCTTCATTTGGATGATCTAAATTGTTAGCTACTAAACTGTTTTTACAATTTCGAAGCTTCAGCCTCTCGGTAAACACTTTAGATTACTTCTTATTTAATAATTTGTGTAAGTAATCAATCTCGAATCGATTGTCAACTCAATTTTAATTAGTGACAATTGTCAAGCCACATGTGAAATATTACAATTTTGTAACTTGTGGCTTGTGATAATAGACATACCTATATTTAAAATTGTAGGTGAATCTTGGCATGTGATTATTGCTTTTTCAGATTTGCGTGACAATTGTAGTATTCCGTGGTGCACATACGCGTAGTTCCCAAATATCGCCGTGCGAGTATTAGTGACGCTCTCTACATATTGTCACTGACAATTGTCGGTCTAATTGTCACTGACAATTGTCTAATTCACCACGCTGACAATTGTCAGTGCGGTTAATTATGGCGTTGGTCCGCTATAATGTAAAATAACCTCAAATTCAGTAGCTAAAGCTACAGCTGTATTTACAGGAATGTTCCTCTTTCCCCGAACTCCGAGACCTTGACAATAGGGTCCCGGCCCTAACAAAAGGGACTGGGTTGGGGTAGGTCAGGGTCCCGAATAAGGAAAATGGCGATCTTACGCTCTGATTCCCTGTTTTGTTGAATTTTACAAAGATATAAGTTACTTACCTACCTACCTGCTTGATATTATTATGTCGTTTAAAAAGTAGGTTAGGCTGGGTTTTGGTTAGGGTTAGAGTCCCACACACCACCTTGTCCCCCACACGTGGCAAGGTGAAGGCCATGATGGTTTCCCCTGGAAAAAAAAGGTTTTATTAGATTTGTGGTGTTTTAAAATATTTTACCCTTTTTGGGGATATACCTTTCACGTAGTTACAACGTCACGTAGAATGTAGTTCTTATCTGCAGCATAATATTGGGTCCTTCACTGAAATAGTGTAGTCAAACATCTTGTTGGGTCTAGAGAAAAAAAAACGCCAACTTCATAGGTGAGGACCCTATTTTACAATATGTGTTGTGGTGTCCAAATTAATAAATGTAATTTCTTTCTTTCTTAAAATGCAGGTTCCAGCCAATGCTCTCGAGTCTCGCTTTAGTCCTTATCCACAAAGAAGCATCTTATCATCTATTATAATTAAACCCAGGTACCCGCACCGTATAATAAGGAAAACTAAAGCACGAAAAATTGATAAAGGGTGCACCCCCGCTATTGATCGGGGTGGCACCCACCCTGTATAAGTATAAAAAGCGTAACAAATTTTCGTCTTAAGAAAAGGAAAAGAAAAAATGTGTACAGCCACCCTGGGGGGGCGGGTGTGGGAGGGCGAGGGGTGCATTTTTCTCGTGGTCTCGCTCTCTCGTGAACGTAAGATGTTACAGAGTCGTTTCTTTGTTAGCTGGTAGTTAATTAGATTTGGGATTTTGGGTTTTTGGGTGCCTTGGGACTTGCCGTTGCAAAAGGTACCTACTTCTAGTTCTTAGTTTAAAATTATGATATTAAACTTTCACTTTGCTCAAAAACAGGAACTAAACTTACGTAAAACATATTTTAGGTTCATCTTTCGTCGCACTATTGTCCTTTCTGCATGACCCAAAGGTTGACTTATAGAGATTACCTAACTCTTGGCATTAATTTCGCTCATTGCACGAAGTTTTGAGCAATAAAGTTTTAAATGAAATTAATGCAGTTATTTAAATTGTGTACCTCTACGTTATATTTATTCTGTATACCAAGAAAGGTGGACCGACGATTTGGTGAAAGTCGCGGGAATTCCTTGGATGCGGGCGGCACAAGACCGATCTGTGTAGAGAATATTGGGGGAGGCTTATGAATAAGTGTTTCATTTTTCGGTTTACCTATAAGCCTTGTCGTTAATTATAGAATTAACCTCTTTATAAAGTAGTTTAGATAAAAATTGGTTGAATCTGGCATAAGAGTGGTTTTAGAATAGCGTATTTTCTCGTGTGTTTATACCTAAATGGTCGAATACAAGAGCTTACACGCACGATTAAAAAAAAACGAAAAGTACTTTTTTCGGTATGTTTATGTGAACTGTGAGATATAGGTACTTAATTGCCATGACGTTTCCATAGCAAACTTATTCTGTTTACAAAAAAACACGTTGAATACGCTAGTTTATAACCACACTAAGACGTTGCTAACAGAACAGGACTCGGCCACACATCTCAGGTGACCACAACCAGTCAAATTACCTCAATTAATATTCAACCTAATGTATGACAGTAAGATGAGAGTCGAGTGAAATTTTTTGTCAGTTTTGTATACTTTGACGTGCCTAAGTACAGTGCGATCAAAATCAGAAGGTGACATAGACAAAGGACTTCCCAAATAGCATTTTATTCTCTTTAAAAGGCCACATTTAGTTCATTGATGATATCTTAGCATTAACAGAGGTCACACGTGGTACATTAGCTGTAATAAAGCGAGCATACCCACCTAAACCTGTGTAAGGAATCTATAGCGGTGTAAATGTAGCTTATTAAGTAACTATTGGCGTTTTGCCAGGACACCATTGCTCTTCTAGTCAGCTTTCATTTTCATAGCTGAACAAAAACCTTATAAGATATGTAATTCGGCATGGGCTATTCAGAGTTTCACATGTACCTTTCTAGAGCTCACGTCAATATGATGGTACACGTGTGTAACTTTATACAGGTCGCAACACTAATTTTGAGTTACAATAGTTCATTGTAGATGCAGAAAATGACCACCATTTTTTTACTCTTAATAACCTATAATATTTTTATATTAAGTACGATTTTATCACTTATCACGAGTTTTCGTTATTGATTTTGTAGTTGATATTTAAATACAAACCCATGCAGTAATTTTAATGTCATTAAAACACAAATATGAAATATTGATTTGTTTGTCTGTGTTTATTTTGTTAAACTTATTTGATTATATTATAATATAGCATAGGCGCGTGAAAATTTTTACAATAAATGTGTATATTCTTAACGATAAATTTAAATTACCCCGTAAAATTAACACAACATCATATATAAACAGAGTGTACTTAAAATTAAATCACATCAAAATGGCTTCACAATCTCCCTCTGATATTATGTACATGCAAGCAAAACATGTGTCGCAAATATTATGCGTTACAAAATGGTACTCAAGCGACTATTTCGATCTAAAAGCGGCTTAAAAGTCGGTTATAGGGTACATTTGTGATTACGAGTGTTAACAATTGGCTCTATAATTGTTCACTTGTCACTTATAATAACTCCCTTGTCTATATAAATAACCACAGGGAATCTAAAATAGTGCCATTCGTCAGCTTTAAAACCACAGTTCTCTCTTTAAACTACCATTAAAGAGCCACTATTCTACTACTGTGTACCTTTTGAGAACTTAAAGCTGAATAATTTGTGCCCAAATCGGTGGTAAACGGGCTGTACAGCATGCTATACAACTCTTGTGCAGCTTACATAGACAGCTTAAAGAATAAATGTACACCATTAGTCAACTCCTATAGAACTCTCAATGCTACTTGGGTTACGTACCTATTATAACAATATTGTTGGGTCACTTATAAGCGCAACGTTTTTAAGGGGTAGTTTCCTAATATTTTAGGATTTATGCAATCTGTTAGTAAAAGTCAATGACATTTGTAGGTGGTAAGTCATTTTATAAAAACCCTAGATGAAAAGTGCGCTATTTGGCATGTTCGAAATTTAAAATAAAAAAAAGCGATGGAGTGACGATCTTAACAGCTTTGCAATTGATTGGCCACAGATGGCGGTGGATAGAGATCGATGGAGGGACTCGGGGGAGGCCTTTGCCCAGCAGTGGGACAATATAGGCTAAATAAAAAAACAATTAATTAAGGATTAGAAATACCTACACACTACATAAAATATGCCGTGGAAATAAAATTTCCAATTTGGCATCTAGAGATTTTATTTTTAGGAAATAGTTATGTCAAAAATACAGTGTCCTTATGACACTTGTAAGAGAACCAGGATTAGTTCCGACTTTTGCTGAATACCAAATAACCGTATGTCAACTAAGTATACCTATGGTGTATCGACAGCTGCCAAATATAACAAATTGTTAACGTATTATAGAATGTAGTACGGTGGAAAGTGAAGTCGGCCCCGCATCCTAACTTGGCGGGCAGCCAGGGAACTGAACTCCTGACCTTGCGTTACGTGTTTGTTTTCACTGTCTATCTTTTTAGATACAACCATAGAGAAGAGACGCCACGTTTGTTATGTAGGTAGGTACTCTACTGATTGTGGATTGTTTAGGGTATTTTTTTATATAAGTAAGTTAGGTGATGCGTCGGCTCGTAGAATTTATTTATTTATCTATTTAAAACTTTATTTCACAAACATTTGTTATAAAAGGCGAACTTAATGGCCAGGTTTTGTCTTACAGATTTTTAACATTTAGTGATAATGATGTTTTTGATCTTGTTTACCTAATAATTATGTCACATAATTACATTTGGTTTTGAAAAAAAAATATTGCAAACGCACTTATAAGAGTGATGAAATGATCTATTAGGTATATGATGTATTTTATAGATAAAAACCATATCAGCACATAATATTAAAAGACAGAGTTAGTGTAACTCCATTTTCAGCCCATCTCGTTTGAAACAGAATCGGTCAAGACAGACAACTGGCTGGTTAATCGTAAAAATAAAAATAAAACATGGTCCATTCTCAAATCGTTACCACAAAACCTTTTCCGCAGCTCGACGCAGCGGAATTAAAAAACTAACAGCCTTAGAGAAAGCACTAACTCATCTGGTTCCTTTGCTCCTAAAAAAAAACAAATTAACACTAAAGTGCTCACGGGTACAAAAACCACCCAATATCCTTCTATTCCGCTCTAAAATATGCAGTGAGACCACAAAATTCAATTTGTACTCAGAAACTGCGCTCCTTATACCCGCAGACGGACAAAATGAAAACATGCTACGGAAAAAAGTGGGGGGTAGTACCAGGAATTAAACTTGGGTGGGGGTGGGAGCAAGTGGGAAGACGCTGGATGATTAATTATTAGTTTGTGTGTGTTCCAAAGATAGCGTTCTATCGGCGGGCGCCTGTGTGCCCGATAGCAAGGGGGTTAAGTTTTTTTTTTATTAATGGCCGTTAATCTCGTTTTGAAATTTAAAAGGATGAAGGAGGTTGCATGTCTTATTGTTAAGAAGGAATAGGGTTTGAATTTCGAATACTTGGAATTCGAATTTAGAGCAATATTAGGTCTTCGAGTCTTCGTCTCTTTAGATGTCTTTAGTTTGTGTCTTCGTGTCATTACATAATAACCATTTTAATATGATTATTTGTATAAAATAAAAAACCAAGGTGATCCGCCTGTTCGTCAGCCAGTAAAATGCGAGTAAAGTCAGGTGCGGGAGCTAACTCCGAACAAAATCATTAGGTGTCATTTTCAACCATTAAAACACTAGTTACAATCAATTATCAAACGTTTAGTAAGTAGTTGATAATTACCTAGGACAATAGGTTGATTATATTTAGCGTGATGGCTCAATATTACTTGGTTTGGGGCCGTCTGTGTGCGACAAGGGCATTAATTAGTTTCTGTATTATTATTTAGGTACCTGTGACGTAATTTTTTTATGATATAGGTGGCAGACGAGCTAACGGATCACCTGATGGTAGATGATACCTGCAACACCAGTGGAATCACAAGTGCGATTGGTGAAGGATGTACAGGCAGACAGACAAAGTAACTTTAAGGATAAAGATTGTCCCGTTGGTCTAGTGGTTTAAGTACTGGGCCATGGTACCCAGATTCGATGCCGGGTCAGTGGGGTCCAGATTCGATGCCGGGGTCGAGCAAAAAATTATGTTTCGGATATTTTAAACTAACTATTAATTAAGCATACTGATGAAAACAAACATTTTCCCCCGAGGAACATAGGGCATAATTTCAGAAAAAAAACTACCCTTATAATTTTTTTGATGCAATTTGAATGGGAAGGCAATTCTGTATCTGTGTCTAAGTTAAAGTTCTTAATTAAACAGTTGACCAACTCTGCAAGGAATTAAAAGCAAACCGTCAAAAACGACTTCAAAAACGCATTCCTCTCAGAAACCTTTAACAATAGCGTTCAAAATCTGGCCACAAAACTTGAATGGAAATGAGCCATCATACTTTCTTTGGCCGAGGTCTTGCATTTTTGACATCTTGCATTTGCTTTAGAGTACGGCTAAGACTGAATGTAACTAAAATAAAAAGACGTAAGCTCCAGTAAGTAGGTAAGTTATAGTCCGAGGCAAGAAAGTGTAGTTATGACCTTGAGTGCGCAGAAACCAATTTTGATAGAAAGTCTTCTTTTTTACAAGTGCGCAAAATAACGGTCATCGCTATACTTTCGTGCCTCCAGCTATACAGTTGTTCTCTTGGTTATATCATGTTACCTATACCTATATTCAAATGTATTGTATTGCAAATAAATAAGACTGAATTTGATAAACCACGACAGAAAATACAGGAAGAATAATAATTCTAAGAAAATATGCAGTACATTGCTGAGTCAGTAATTATTTAACACAATAAAGATAGTTTCATTCGCATCCGTTTAATAGTTTCCGAGATTAGCGCGAATAAACAGACAGACATTGTTTAAAAAATTTTTTTTATTCATGATTCATGTTCTTTTGAATGAATGATGAATGAATGAATATTTATTTTCAGATTAAAGCATCCATATACACAGAATGATACAATTAAATAAAATTAAAATTAACAAGAATTACACACACACACACATAACAATTGTTGACACAATCCGGTTACAATCCCCAACCACATTCCTTCATAGGAAATTGTAGTGAGGATTGGACCGGACGTGCATACGCCTCCAGTGTGCAATGATCGGGCTGTCAAGTCTCGCAGCGATAACCTTCAGGAGGCTGTTAGTGCTGCCCCGCACTCGCTCCCACAGAGCGGCCACTCGTTTTCGCAGAACAGCCTCGAAGCCGTCTGTGTGAAAGGCGGCGAACATCCCAGAGGCACTACAGCGCCAGGGCAGCCCCAGCAGCCCCCTGAAGGCATTATTATATTGGACGCGCAGAGCACTGAAAGCTTTTTTAGTGTACTTGCTCCACAGGTTGCACGTGTAAAGAGTTTGACAGTAAGCCTTAAAATTGTGATTTTTACCTCACTGAGCAACGTGCGAACCTGCGTGACAGCATATTGCCCCTCACAGCCAGTGCTCTGCGCTCCCTTTCCATATCCATGTCATCTTTAGGTCGTCCGTGACCCAGTGACCCAAATATTTAAATTTTGTAACAGGCTGTAGTGGAAAAACCGTCTAAAGTTATTGGCAGAAGTGGATACGTTTTAGTGCCAGATTTAAAGATCATGATCTCACTTTTTTTTACATTATATTTGAGTCCGTGGGCCACAGCATACCTTTCACAAATAGACAGTAATGTCCTTAGCCCATAGATTCAGGGGCTTTTACTTGGAACATGATTTTTTATGATCTTCCTAAGTTATTCCTCCCAAGAAAAAAGGATTTGTAGCTTTGTGATAATCATAGTTTGGGCAAGAATTAAATAAACACTGAGTGTCAAAAAGCAAGACCAACCAAGACTCCAATTTTCCCAAATCAAGACTAAGACCTAGCATACTAATGCTTGCATTCTTTTTTTTTTTTATTGCTGAAGTAGGCAGACGAGCATGCGGCCCATCTGATGGTAAATGGTAACCGCCGCTCATAGACAACAACAATGCCGAGGCACAGTCATGCCGCCGCCTACCGTGAAAGAAGTACTCTTTTCAAACCTCGTTTAAAAAAGGACATTCTTAATGCAACTTCCACAATAAACGAATTAAAACCGCCAAAAAGCGACTTCAAAAACGTCTTCCTCGGAGCAAACAATAAGAGACGCCAGCTCTAATTGTCTCCGAAACCTGAGACACTGGGCCGAAATGAGCCATCACCGCAACAATGCCAGGGAAAACAGTGGGGGAAAATTGGTCATAATGAGTGTCTTCTACCTCCCCCCTCCCCCACTGGGTCAAGCGGGAAATAAAATTTTAAATTGAAGCCGTGAAAAAGACAAAAATGTGAAGACTGGGCGCGTTGGGGGCGGTGCACACTGACGGATTGCAGTTTGCAGAAATAGAAATATTCTTTAGTCAGTTCAGTCCATACAGAACATTTATGAATGTCAAATATTCAGTACCTATGTAAGACGATTTCTAATAAGAAGAACCAGCAGAAACTCAAAGCTTTACTCTTTCCCTGTCTCCCAAAGCTTTTATTCGTTCTTTATTTCGATCCTTAATCTCAAAGGGCGTAATCACCAAATCATCATTTTTCAGGAGAGCCGAAACAAAAAAAAAATCTAAGAATTAAATTCATAACTTTTAAAGTAATAATGCCATATAAATGAAATTTGGATGTAATTATCGAGTATCGAGAGCTTTATAACACAGTTATATGGTATTCAAAATACAACCAATGTTTGCCAAACTGATTTGTGATTACGCCAAAAAAATATTGACAACTTGGCCTTTACGACCTAAAAAAAAGGCTGTTTTGCAATAAGTTATGGTATAATGGCGTTTACGACTTGAAAAAAAGGCTATTCTGCTCTATGCTATGGTGTAACAGCCTAGTTAACTTATAGAAAATGCATTTTAAAAAGCTATTTTCGGTTTTTTATAAGTAAAAACACTATGAGGAAGATACAAATTAAGAGACAAATACGGTAGTTTCATTATTACAAAATTTATGGCAAGTACAGAATGAAAACGATTTTATTATTTCAATTAATACAAACGCAATCATTTTAGTTTGAAATTCAAACGAAGTTATTGATTTCTATAATTTGTTTGTTTTTAAATTAGTATAAACAATATCTGCATCGACAGGACTTTTACTTAGAGCTTAAATTTTAATAAGTCTTCTACGAGTACAGCAGCCTTTATCGCTTTCCATCCAGAACGGAATCAGGAATCACACAACCCGTAAATTCCGTCTGCAACCCAGCTTGCTCGGTATTCCAAGCAGAATTATTTGCCATCGAACAAGCATGCAAATAGGCGTTAAACGATAGATGCCAAGCTGTGACTCTTTTTGTGCGATAGGCATGTCCGCCTTATATGCTATCAAGGACAGGAGCAATACCAACCCAATGGCGTGCTCCATCCAAAAATACGTTCATGCTATTAATGCAAGCAAAAATCCATCCAATTCTGCTGGGTCAAGGCTCATATCGGTATAGATGGGAACGAGGCAGCGGACGCAGCAGCAAAAGCGGCGGCCGAAGCTAGGACCGCATACTCCTATGCCAATACCTCCTAACAGTTATTTATTTTGTTTAAATTCTTAAAGTAACTCGAGTCGTAAACGCCACTGTTACACATATTCTGTCCTATACGCCTCATTCGATAGTCAGTATTTTTCACATCATTATAATTTTAACTGGTGTATCGACCGAAACCTTAATAATGAATTTTTAAAGGTATTTACGACTAAAAAAACTTGTTTATCGACGGTAAACACGTGGGCTGTAATCACCACTTTTTTGCGAATTTTAAAACTTTGATAATACAGATCGATAGAGAAAAAAAAATGGAGTAAGATAGCATTCAAAAGTCATTTTGGCCAAAATGGTGATTACGCCCTTTGAGATTTAAGGTATCGATTTGATACTAGCGGCCGCCCGCGACTTCGTCCGCGTGGAAAAGTAACTTTTTACCCCCTTTCAACCCCTTATAACCCCCTTTTCGCAATAAAAAGTAGCCTATGTCCTTTCTCAGGGTCTAGTTATCTGTATACCAAATTTCATTTAAAATCCGTTGAGTAGTTTTGGCGTGAAAGAGTAGCAGACAGACAGACAGACAGACAGAGTTACTTTCGCATTTATATTTATATGATTGTCTGATAAAAAAATATATTTTTCGTATTTCTGAAAATTATTGGCCAAATATTTTGTCGTGTGTGAGCAAATGTCTTTTATTTGTTATCTTTAGAAACGAATATAAATATAATCCATACTCATACCATACATAATAAACCGAAAAGTGCATGTTTGTTTGTTTGGATGGATGGAGAGCGGTTTAAGGTCCTTTTGGTGTCTTTTTTCGCGGGTAAAATCGAGGGGTTATTTATTGACCTCATCCGCCAAAGGTCGTTTATTCGATCCCCACCCTGGACAAACATTCGTGTAATGAAATTTATGTTTGTCATGTGTAATAATATATTTAAGTATAATATTTGTGTTTCCTCTGTTGTCTGATATCTGTAACACAAGTGCTTAAGCAACTTAGTACGGAGTCAGTTCAATGTATGAGATGTTATGTGATATTATTAATTAATAATGGGTACTGTACAGCAGTGTGCCCCGCGCCGTGCAAGAAATGAACTTCGCCGAGCGCAAGGAAAATGAAAATTATTCCATGAATTTACTCAATGCTATTTAATATTTTAATGTATGTACAACTGTATGTACCCCCCTTTTTATGGAGTGGGAAATATACTATGCTATAAAATGAAATCTATATTGTATCACCATCTGTGTCCATTTTGTTTTCTATACCATTTACAAAGAGATAATATCTATAGACAACCACAAACCAAAGCATGCGTGATGTAATCGACACCCAGCGCCATCTATTGACAAAAATCGGTACTAATAGCAAAATTAAGTTCCGGCACGGAGCAATTAGGTATATTTCGAAAAAAAACCCTTCGTTTTGATACATCATTGGTTTAAGGGGCTATATCGACCACTTTTAGCAATGATTAACTTTATTGTTACTTGTCGCGTGTTAAAAATATGGTTTAGCATCTCGAAAAAATCAATTTCCTTGCATCTAAGTCTGAAATGTTTTACTTTCTTAAAAAATATCATATTGTCGCCACAATCAGTGTAAATAGGTTAGCGGCGTTTTTATGGAGCGGCGGCTAGTTTGGTCTATATAGCCCCTTAAATAGTCAACCTGTTAAAAAATATTCGACAAAAGCTATAAATCCTCTTTCCTGTACAATTTAGATTTTTCGATTATCAACTTACTTATTAGGCGTCGATTATGCATTACCTATGTGTTTTTATTACCTTCACAAACGAATTGCACCTCAAGATTAGCAATTTTCCCCCCTCTTTAAGACTTTGCCCTCACGAGTGACCAAAAAGGGGGTCAAGCGTTACCCAGGCAATTTACCGTACAAGGCTGTATTGATTCCGGGCATTCTTTCAGACAGGCGCGGCGCCGCCCCCTCCCTGTGGGGGGAGGGCAAGACTTTTTTGGCCCACTGATGCTGTGTCATAGATGCAATCTTTGAGAGGGTTAGCTGGTTTTTACTAAATAGATGGTAAACTAGCATTTTATATGGCCCATTAATGTGTGTTTGTATAATAAATTAACTTGTGTTTGTTTTGTGTCTGGGTGTTATATTCACATTACCAAATGCGCCATCCAACCAGTAAAATAGGCGATAGACTAGAGATATAGACTCGATGGCGCAGTTGCTAGTGAGCCTGCCTCATACTCCAGAAGTTCGACAATCTACATTTTACAAAAATGTGGAATGCGGAAGGCACGCCAAAGATCGTGGGTTTGATCCCCACCCTGGACAAACTTTGTGAAGAACACTTGTGTTTGTTCAGTGTATGGGTGTATCTCAAAAAAATCCCTACTCATACAAATGGCATCAATCGGCTGATCACTTTTGTATCGGAAGGTGATTTTTTAAAACTAGTCCTTATGTTTCTTGGGGAAAATCTTTGTTTGTGATGCAAAGAGTAATTAGAAGTGAGTAAGATTTAATAATTCCCATCTTGTGTGATATCCGTAACACAAGGGCTTAAGCTACTTTGTACGGAATCAGGTCAATGACATTTAGATTAAAGACTAGAAGTTTCTCAATCACGTAAGCAATATGTATGTCGATATGTTATTTCATACAAACATCCCATACTTTAAGCAATATAAAACTACTACTAACAAACACAAGTGTTCATAATTCAAACGTTTGTCTAGAGTGGGAATCTAGCCCACCACATTTACAAACAATTTGTAGACAAAACCATATCACAACACAAAACGGAAAACGAAATATAAAAGCATGCATCATGAAAGCGTTGCTCCGTGTAGCCGAAAAACACACTCTAAAAGTTAAAACCCACGTATTCTCGCTTTAAGCGGCAACCGTGCAAAATTCCGACTAAACTGAAATAAACAAAAAACCTAATACAACTTCAGCCTAGCCCACGTGGCGTGGCTTCATAATAAACTTGTTCAAATCCGCAGCCAACTCCGAAACTAGCAAACGATCAACAAAAACAAAGCAAAGCGCAACAGGTACCCCCCTCCCCTCACCTACGTACAGCGCATAGATAAACGAGACGGAAAGGGACGTGAGCCAAAAACAACAGCTGCTGGCAGGTTTCTGAGAGATCCTGCTACACTGTGGCGTAGTAAATTAAACGCACGAGTAGACAAGATTCCAAATTCAAATCTCCGAATTCGGGAAGGGTCAATGAAACACGGGAGAGAATCAATTCAAATTTAGAATTTTGCAATTCGTTTCCAATCCAAGCAATGAATCAATGAATGACGAACTTGTCAATTCGAATTCCGAATTTGAGTTGAAAATTGGCCGAAGACGCATTCCTTTTTCAAACATTGAGATGTCTCACTGACTTACGAATTTCAAATTCGAATTTAGAATTAAGTTTTCTTTTTTATTTGAGCAATGAAATTCAAATCCATAATGCATTAAAATATTGAGTATTTTTTAATGTGGACGTTTCGACAGCGCGGTTTGCGGCGCGAACTTCCCGCCTATTCAATTTTCGCTTACAAAGGAAAGTTTTCAGGAAGCGTTCCGGGTCAACGGGTGCAGTTTCGTTTTATATTTAAGTGTAACTTTGACGAAATTGTTAACGGGAATAGTATTCAATTAAACTTTTAAACCTTCCGCTGTGTTCTGAATGGGATTAAATGGGATCATGGTGAACAATAGGAGTAGATTGGCTATGTTCTTGTTTTGTTTATTAGTACCATGTATTTAGTAGATTGGCATAACAGTAAGATCGTAAACACTATTTTTATAAAACTAGATACTGACTGAACTCCCCAAAGACAATGACCTATTTGGAATGCTCTTAAATACTACTATATCCTTAGGAGACTTGTTGAGCTTATTAAACTGCTGGCAAATTTTGGCAAAAAAACCGATGTTCAGCTTTTAAAATTTCAATAAAATATTATGATTTGGGTGTAGAATAATACATAAAATACATTTTTCAACTCTTGAGTGAATCTTCTATCAAAAGAAAACAATCATATACCATGCGATATTTGTGATCGAATCAAGAATCGATTCTTGGAAACCAATTATCTAAAGTACTGATGTAGGTACATACGCCTTGAATTAATGGCTAAACCGAATATAGTATTTTCATCTACTAAACTTAATAGACACCTAGTTCAGTTTACATTCCGGCCATTTCTAACGACAAAAAAGAATCAGTCCAAAGAAATTAAAACTGGCAATTAAAAAGGACATTAACAAAAAACATTCGATAAGTCAACGGCACATGTTCCGTCCATATTATCTATGGTACTAATAAGGTTTTATGTAACATATTATTATAAAAAAGCAATACTGGCCGGCAACGAAAAGCGCTGGAAACTAATTAAAAACATCAATTCCGCGCGCTACGGGGGAATATCTCAACGCACACACAGGCAGGACGCACACACGTAAAGGCACGCACACAACAGTTAAAAATAAGTCCTGGGCCATATCCGCGTGAGAGAATGGTCTCGAGTATGACCAAATTGGGAAGGGTGTAATTGAATATTTGTGGGAAGATTTTATCTTGCTTGAAAATTAGTACTACGGTTTTTCACTCACTTCGTCTTCTTACTGTGTGGGTTGTTTGTTCAGTCCTGGTCTGGTCTTCAAACCTGTGATCAGGTTAGTTAATGTTCTCAAAGCACGGTTCGGCTTTATTTCGGACAATTAGGTCATTCAAGCCTGCAAACTGCCACATCGATGCCTATTCATAATGGTATGTCCCCCGTGGGGTTTGAATTAACGACATGTCTTAGAGAGACAATGCCCCATAAACAACTAACATGGTGATTTGGTCGCAAAACTACTTTTTCTTACAGATAGATGTTTAATTTTTTTTTTTGTAATAGGTAATGTCTTAAAATTTTCTTTGATATGTTGCTAATACAGATGGTGTCAGTTCGAGTTATAAGGACGGTTCAAAGTCAAAAAAGGAAACTCGGCGTACCTGTCTTTTATAATTGAGATATCTAGAAATCAAAAACAGCAAAGCGCCAAGCAAAAATGCAGGCCATAGCTGCTTTATTCTGCTGCTTGATTCTATATGCCTCAGTGGAGTGTTCAAAAGTCATAATCATAATCATCATTTTATTTGCATAAAATGTGGTATACAATGAGGTCTTAAAAGTATGAGTATACTGCATATTTTACCAATTGGCATGCAAAATTTCAAAAATAGTCAACACTATTAAACATGTTCCCAAATATCCCAACCGTTCCCTAGCGACACAGTGACCTACATTATCAAATAGCGGTCAAACGCAGCGCCATAAAAACTTGTCATACGCTCGCAAAAAATCATCGGTTTGATATTGACCTAGAAATTATACCAGCACCGTAACCGAGTTAGAAGCGAATATTTTCCACCAAGACATCCGGTCACATGGCCCACGCGGCTTTGCCTGCATTTTATTTACATTTAAAAGTTTTATTTGCTGATTTATTGTGTTACATTATGCATGAAATGGGGAGAGAAACTGGAGTCAAAATTGGGTTAGCATCTGATGGAAGATAACAAAAAATCTAACGGTACCCACTACAAATTCACACTTAATAAAACATACATTTAAAGTACATACATAATGTTAAACCAATGTCATGCTCAATACTTGGTTAATCCCTTTAAAACATGGGGAACTCTTGGACCATCATCCACGAATAAGCAAGTGCGGTAATAACTTAGATTAAAGCGATTAATAAATTACTTTTCGCGTTTGTTGGTTTTCTTCATAATAAAATTATTCACAAAAAAACCTATGCAAAAGTCAGTTACTACATTCTCATGGCAATCAGTTGCCCAGTTCTAGAACTTATCCGGGAGGAGACGGGGCTAGCGGGATGTCTTAAGGCGGAGCGGGACGGAGCGTTCAAACCGAGTTATCGTAAATTGATCCGGGAGGGGAGGCTGGGGTGGCGCGCCCAAATTTGACAGCGATGGAAATTGGCGGGAAAGATTATTGGTTGCATCGCGCTCTTTTTTGCACGTTCCATTTTTGAATTTGAAATCGAAAATGGAAATCGGAACGTTTGTTTCGGGTGAGGCTTGGGTTGGTAATGTATTCTGTACTCGGATCGAGGCTAGAAATCACTAGAAATTTGTCAACGGTTTTTAAACTTTATCTACACAAAATTCTATGATATTCGCTCAATGTATCCGCAGAAAATCGTGGCATAACGCTAAGCGAAAACCTTTTTGGGTACCACCTTCACACGTGGTTTACCTACTATTTCTAACCAATTTCTTTTAAATACCTACCTTAGCTGTTTGACATTATTGATGGACAAATTACTAAACCTCAGCGTTGTTTATACGATTCCTACCTTGGGTGTTTGACATTAAGGTGACAACTTTGATGGACAAAATTTACTAAACCCCAGCGTGGTGCTGTCGTATCTACTTTATTAATTTTAGAAACTGTATTTCCAATTAAAAATGCAAATGTCAAATTTCTATACGTTTTGCCATTTTACATCTGTAAAATTGAGTGATAATGTATGGGGATGACATATTGACATCTGTCAGTTTACTCTACGTGATTAAAAATCAGAGTATAGTCCGAGGCAAGAAAGTGTAGTTATGACCTTGGATGCGCAGAAACCAATTTTGATAGAAAGTCTTCTTTTTTACAAGTGCGCAAAATAACGGTCATCGCTATACTTTCGTGCCTCCAGCTATATACCTCTTGTGCACCTCTTTAAATTAAGCTACCACTTTTGTCCTTATTTGGGCAAGTAACCTAGTCTAGGGTTTCGCAAATGCGTGGCTCTCGGGAGTGGGTGTGTGGGTCAGCTGGTATTTATAGCTATCGATCCGGTGTATGGAGACGTCTTGCAATTTGGAATCGGATAATGCTTCCTGTCTGTCCCTATATCTTGTTATGTGCGTGAGGTTAGATAGATAGATAGATAGTTATAACGATGAAACTCATTTTTAACCCGACTTCAAAAAGGAGGAAGGTTCTCAATTCGACCCGTAATGTTTTTTTTGTATGTAGGTTACTCGATTTCTCCGCCAATTATGAATGGATTGTTATAATTTTTTTTGAAGTGGTAATGCATACACAGATGCGACGTTCCGAACCAGTGGTAGATTATATTACTTATACAATGTGAATTTTTAAACTCTATCCAAATTTTTAAGATCGACTCAGAATCTGTAAGCGACCAACTTTCTCCTAGAAACACGGGTCGAAATATGCAATTTTTTTTTACTTTTCATACAAATCAGACTGATCACGTGATCGGTATAGTATGGGAAGTTCAAATTTTTTTTGTCGTATTTCAACTAATGTTTCTTGGAGAGAGTTGTTCACTTACAGATTCTGAGTCGAACTTAAAAATTTGGATAGTGTTTAAAAATACACCTTGTATTTTTTTTGACATTCATAAGTGTTTTGTATGGACCTTGACTAAACTTGGACTTGAATAAAGATTATTTTCTATTTCTATTTTCTTTTACTCGGAATAATTAAATCGCAGATAGCACGAATCTATATCAGAGGATTGACAGTTCTAATGTCAGTCGTCACTAGGGATGTGTTATGCCTAGTGATGTTCTAGGCGATTGACTTTGTGCGGCCATAGTACTCTAGACAGATAGACGCAGGCACCGCTTCATGTAAGGTCGTGGTATCAATCAATCTGGTGGTATTTTTATACAATCTTGCACCATTTTAATGCTAAACTGATTTGGTTCAATATCCAATTGAGGAAATATCATACAAATAATCCAAATTTGATATCCTTTAGGTACAAGAAATATTAAAAGGAATAAAAGGGTGATTCTGTAATTTTTTTATTAACACTGCAAAAGGTACGATAGAGAAAAAGAAAAATAGTATTACTTGCTCATATTGGCTGTAAATCTGTACGTTAGTTGTTGTCAATACCATACATGCCATTAAAAAAAAACAAACACCACTTTCCAATTTCAAATCTAATTCGAAACGCATTTAGAAACAAACAAATTATATTAAAAACAAACTTCACACATTCACACATGACTCGCCACGTCACACATGCACACAGTTATGAGAAGTGAGAACTTTCATTACATGTCCTCATTTGTGTATTCCGATACTCGTGTCGTATCGTATATTATACATGCAGATATAACCGTCTTTGTGTCTTAGATCCGATCGAACGTTCGCACACCAACATCTTAATAACGCAATCCTGAGCTCGGAGCGATTTTAAAATAAGAATATCATAACTGGCCAGTGGGTGGTGGATTTCGGAAGAACGTTCGCACCCCCCGAGTTTTTAAAATAAGAAAATTTCGGTGGAGCGTGATATTTTTAAAATAAGAACCTCTTTCGTGGCATATTCCGTGGAGAGAGATTTTAAAATAAGAATAGTTTCGCGATACCCCCTCCTTCGTCTGGAGTTTGAAATAAGAATTCGGGGGGGAGGTGGAATATTCGGTGGGTGTCGGGGGTGTCTTGATGAGGAGTTTTTCGTAGAATTTTGTTAGCTCCTTAGGTCATTGACCGGCGGAGTCGATACTTCGATATTATAGTAATTGGGTATGTTTTTTTATCTTTAAAAGTCTGGTCCAGATGTTTTTTGTGTCTAGTCGGGTGATTAGGAAGCGGGGGTGAATTGGTTTAGGTCGGGTAACGTTTTGAAGCGGCGCTTTGTGTTTGGCTAATGAAGGGCGGTGTCTCGTGTGTTTGGGTATGAGTATTAAGTTGTTGTTGTGGGAGATTTGAAAATAGGATCGAGACGTACGACTGGATCTGATTCGAGATTGACATACTTGTAGCATTCGGTTCAGAAGTATTCGGTAGGGAATCCTTTTTTTTATGTTAGGACTTGATAGTTGGTAGATGAGTTAACTGATCACCTGATGTTAAGCAATTGCTGCCGCCCATGAAGTCAGTCACAAGTGCGCTTTTCTCCTTCACACCAATATGGGCCTCCGGTACCCTCACTCACTTTGCATAGCGTAACTCTTCATTATTTAGGGAAAAATCCTTCAATATAATTGGTGTATTTTCTTCTTCTTCATCTCTTCTTTCTTCAGATTCCTTTCAGTTTCGGAGGAATGAAAAGTTGGAAATTGAAAGGTTAGCAGCGCACTTGTAGTTCCAGTGGTTTTGGGGGTTTCAATGGACGACGGCAACCGCTTCAAGTAATCTGTCTGCTCGTCTGCCACTTTTAACGACAACAATTTTATTTGAGGACTCAATTGATTTATGCCTGTAAAAAGGCTTTTGGGTCTTATGAAGTCAAAAGTGTATGAGTCGATTTACCTAATAATTGATGTTTTTTCATATTGTCCAGCTAACCGCGGCCATCTTGCGCCAACTTATTCTGGCCTATATTTTAGACTGGCCTGTGGACGGAAGGGGCCTTAAATGAAATCAGTTTGAGGGGGACCTGCGCCCAAATGCGATTAAGCGTGGTCTGAGAGCTTAAAAGAGTTAATTTACGAATACGTGTGTTTTAATATCTAGTTTGTAGTCTCAGGACCTATTTTATTTATACCCTACACTACTTTATCTATACCTACTCAAACTCATTTTACGCATTTTCTGCGGCAAACACAGCGCAGGCGCTGTTTCACGCTGGTCTTCTGTGAGGCCGTGGTATCACTCCGGTCGAGCCGGCCCATTCATGCCGAAGCGTGGCTCTGCCACGATTATTCTTTTTTTTATGAGATAGGGGGCAGACGAACAGACGGATCACCTGATGGTAAGTGATTACCGCCGCCCATCATCATTCAACGTAATTTCAATGTCCTTGGTTGTTTAGTGACATTTTGACATCTCACATCAAAAATAACCAATCACGTACATGGACGTCAGTTCTACAGTACGCCATCTAGCGGATTTATCACACGCGATAGCCCCTATTAAAGTAGATAGAGGTACACCTACTGAACTCGTATAACTCCATGTTTATAGTTGTGTAAAAAATAAATAAAATCGCAAAAAGCACCCCGGTTTGGTCATACCGTAACTTCGTTTGCCGCGACGGGTATAAAGTCGCGTAATCCGGTTACGCGCTCAGTTTTAGTTAACGGTCCGCGCGTTGCCCAAAATTGGGAATAAAGAACGCTTTTTAAATAAAACCTTTTTATTTAGCTATGAGAACGGCTGTACAGGAATGCAGTTTATTTTTTTGTTCTTTTTTTTTGTATATGGCCAGACATTTGGCCGCAATCTCACATATAGCTTCTGGTTTTATATCATGTGGAGTAAACTGACAGATGCAAATGTCAAGTCTATTCTGTCTATTGTGACATTTTGACATTTTGCATCGGTCAAATTGAGTAATAATGTATGGGGATGACACTTGGACATCTGTCAGTTTACTCCACATGATTATGAACCAGAGTATGTGGTAAGTGATGATGTGGCCAAGGGTGTTTCATGCCCCCTATCTCATAAAAAAAACAGCCTATTCACTCTTCTCGTAGACCACCTGCCCCTTGGTCCGACGATATTGTAATAGTGGGGAAACAATGGATGAGGCTGGCTGGTGACCGTAGGGAGTGGCGTAATAAAGAGGCCTATACTCAGCAGTATCCTACACGTCTTGCTACGAAGTATACATAGTTTGCTACGTAGCCTACTCTGCTACGATTCTTACACGTATTGCTACAGAACATACACAGTTTGCTACGTGGCCTACTCTGCTACGATTCTTACACGTATTGCTACAGAACATACACAGTTTGCTACGTGGCCTACTCTGCTACGATTCTTACACGTATTGCTACAGAACATACACAGTTTGCTACGTGGCCTACTCTGCTACGATTCTTACACGTATTGCTACAGAACATACACAGTTTGCTACGTGGCCTACTCTGCTACGATTCTTACACGTATTGCTACAGAACATACACAGTTTGCTACGTGGCCTACTCTGCTACGATTCTTACATATGGTATGCTACAGAAACATACACAGTTGCTACATAGCTAAGCTGCTACAGTTTTGATACGTGTGTTTTTTTATGTGATAGGGTAGCAGACGAGCAGGCGGATCACCTGATGGCAAGCCAACGGCCGCCGCCCTGGACAACCCGCAATCCAGTGGAGTCACAGCGCGCTGCCAACCTTTTATCCCTTTCCGGGTGGGCCTCCGGTACCCTCACTCACACCGCGAGGAACACAGCACAGGGGTGCTTCACGCCGGTTTTCTGTGAGGCAGTGGTATCACTCCGGTCGAGCCGGCCCATTCATGCCGAAGCGTGGCTCTCCCACAGTTGTGTTATTTATTTATAGCAACCAAAACGTCCTGTTGGTCTAGTGGTTTAAGTACCGGGCCGTGATCTCGGGGTCCCGGGTTCGATTCCCGGGTCGAGCAAAGGTATGTTTCGAATTTTTCGAACATAGCTCGGGTTTGTGATCACCAATCCGCATTAGGCAAGCGTGGTGATTAAGCCTAATCCCATCATAGTAGCGATAACTTGATTTCTATGATGGAGGCCTTTGCCCTGCAGTGGGACAGTATATAGGCTGATACTTTACTTTTTTTTTTTAGCAACCAAAATATCAATGAATAATGTTTTTGTCTGTTTGTTTCAGTGTCGGTGTCCGAGGGCCATGGCGGAGTGCTCGTTCGCGCGCTGCCAGCAGGAACGTCGCGCCATCCGCAAAGAGCTGCAGCGCTGGACCAAGAACATGGTCTACATACTCGGTGAGTCCAACTACTCACAATAAGTACACATTTCACACATAAATTAATAAATAATGTAATTTGTATTATAATAATGTAAAAAAAAAATTAAATAATATAAAATACTTGTGCTATGGAACCCAGAAACAACGAAGCATAACACACAATGAAGCATACACAGTTTGCTAAGTGGCATACATACCCTGCTGCAATGCGTACACAGTATGCTACGTGGCATACCCTGCTGCGATGCGTAAACAGTTTTCTACGATGCTTACCTACACTGCTACGAAGTATACACAGTTTGCTACGTTGGCTACACTGCTACGAAGCATGCACAGTTTGCTACGTTTCCTATACTGCTACGAAGCATACACAGTTTGCTACGTGGCCTACGCTGCTACAAAACATACAGTATGCTACGTCGCTTACACTGCTACGAAGCATACACAGTTTATTATATGACCTATACCGCTCCGAAACATACACCGTTTGCTACGTGGTTTTTACTATTTCGAATCCTACACGTTTTGCTACAAGTATTCATTTGTGCTACGAGATAGAAAGCTAATACGCACAGGACGAAAACTAGCTATTTTGATTAAAATCGCTTACCATCAAGTGATCCATCGACATCTACTCGTACCACCTACCAAATAAAAACAAACACCATATTCTAAACAACAATCATACCATGGTTCCGCTCGGAAAACAGTAAAAGAGCGCGTTTAATAACGGAGCAACAAACAAGTCCTCTCCGAAATGTTAGAGAGCGCAACTTGCGCAATATCGCTGTTTGCGAGCCCCTAAAACTGCGGAACCCGACTCCCGACATGTGGAGTAATTACGCTTAGATAGATGCTTATACCACTTAGTATTCATATAACAATCATAGTGAAGCTACTAATTTTATAGGCAATTTTCCTTTTTGGTAGTTAAGCTTTAGTTATTGTTATTCGTTTCATTAATTTCTTTTATTTTGTCCAATAAAGGATCACTTTTGGTAATATGAAATAACATTGATCTTATTACAAATCTATAAATCCTCCAATCGATATTCGGCTACCACGGGCAGACTTAATGCAATCATCTGTTGCATTCACAAACATTTGTGTTGGTGCGAGAATCGAACTGGTAGCTCTGGCTTCTCAACCAAAAAAGCAATAGAAGACTGTAAAAACACAAACAGACTTTTTATGTGATAGGTGGCAGATTAACACTTATAGCATAGACACCAGCAACACCAGTAAAGTAATAAGTGCCCTGCCAACCTTTAACCACTGGCTTATTCATGCCGAAGCATGGCTATCCCACGGTAGAAAATACTAAGAATTCGATTGCAGCGATTTTACCCCGCTCGTAGCACAGAGCAAGATTCGTAGCAAAAACGTGTAGTGGATTCGTAGCAGAGTGTAAGTCGCGTAGCAAAGTGTGTATACCTCGTAGCATAGAAAAAATGTCGTAGCAAAGAGAAGAACTGTGTAGTGTGTAGTCAGATAGATGTATGTGTACATACGTACACAGTAAAATATGTACACCAGTTAGCAGAATGTGCAGTTTTTTATCAGATTGGTTAAGTTTGTAGCAGAATATTGAGTTTTTATTTAGTAAACCACTTTTTTTTACCTTCAAACATACATGACATATTTTTACATTAATTTTTGTTGTCATAATTAACTATCTAGGTAGGTACCAATATTTAAAAAAAAAAAACTATCAATTTAGTCGTTTAAAATAAAAATAAAATACAACAAAAATAAAATTTATCAAAAACACGTATATTATTTAAAAATGTGTCTTCGTATTATTTATAAGGTTGTTTAATTAGAAAAAATAACCAAAATTATTTTTATAAGGGTTGTCAAAAAACACGTATCTTATGGATTACTATTGTTCAGGAGTTGTCTGTTTTAAAAAATTTTTTTATCAGGGTTGTCAAAAAACGCAAAATGTAAAAACGTACATAAGTATGTATTTTTAAAAATGATATTTTTCAAAGAGTATCTTGTTACGCGTTAGTGCGCGTTATCTGCGATATTTTGATACTCGGTCCTCGTTATCAGTGCGAGCGTCTGGTGCACTAACTCGGCAACAGCCGATGCACGCGCCGCCTCCACAGTGGTCGCACGGCGTGCGACGGAATTCACTTGGTCTATTTTATTAAGTTTGTGAAGAAAAACGTATTTTTAAACGAAAGTCATTTTTATCAGTCAAAAATATTTATAGCAATCGGAATTTATTATTGGTCTATTTTATGAAGTTTGCGAAGGAAAACGAGTTCTGAAAAAAAGTCTAAAATATTTATTGCAATAATAGTTGCATTATATACTGCTGCTAAGAATATGTTTTTTAAACATAAATTATTCTTAACAGCAGTAATGTAGGTATGCATCTTCATCAAGCATCAAGTATTGCTAGTGGTTGCCCACTAGCAATACTTAACTATTCTTGAATATGTATTCATCCGATTCCAATATTTTTCAATTCTTCGATTTTACGAAGAGCGTGTCTTTAAATCTAAGACGTTTATTACTGCAGTACTTAGTAAATTATTGCACTTGATTCAAACCATTTCAATCATCAATTATTAGAGTATGTAAATTACCAATCAGTTGAGTGCAATTATTGAAGAGTTGAGTAAGTCTCAATGATTTGATGTCATTGATTACACGTCCAAATTGAATATGGAAATGCTTAAATACATTTTTCATAGTAAATAGAGACAGTGTGACTATAATTCTATTCAAGGTCAAAGTACCGAATACCCAAAAACCCCGTTCCCCATTTAATGTACAATAGTTGTCGGCCACTGTGGAGGCGCGCCGCTCGCGCACGCGCCCTGCGCCCAGCGCCAAACAACCTGTTGCGAGCCGTGCATCGGTTGCACAGACCGCTTGCATTCTGCAACCTCTCTCCGCACGTCTAATCCAAAACCACACATTTTCGGCTTCCAAATTCAAAATAAAAAAAAAACAACAAAACTCTACGCCCGAACATTCGAACCAAATTCCAATTCGAATTTCGAACGGTCTCCGAACTTCTTAAACCTAAGACGCTCGCGAAGTGCAGTGAGAAATTGATTGTAACAGGTGCTCCAAATCGATTGTATATTTTATAACGATATTCCTTAGCATAGATAAAAAAAAGTTTATCCGCGTTTGTTGTGACTTGTGAGTGACAGTTCCTGTTGAAAAGTTCCGATTGAAAAGTTCGCGTGTATTTTACGCTTTAAGTGTTCCATATTTAAAAAATTTTTTTTTTTTGTTCTGGCGCTGCATATTTAAAAAATTGTAAACGTAGCGGTAAATAACTTTTTAAATATTTAAATTTAGAATAGTGTTGTTTAAAAGACGGTGATTCGGGCAGTGCGCCGAATAATTGGGGTGATCCCAAGTTGGAGTGAAGCGAGAAGTTGGAGTGCAACAAGTGGTCGCCTGATGCCTTCTCCGGTAAATGTGGCACTGTTATTCGAGTTTGCATGCCCGCTCCACGGGATTATGTTGCGTTCCGTACGTGCTTTCTGAATTCGGGATTCCGCTTGTTGATTTGTTCGTGTCGCCGCTGATTTGGATAAAACGCTTCCGACCTCCTTGCTTTGAAATTCGAAACTTATTTTTTTTAGAATAGTTCCATTTCTTTTTTTGTGGGTGGGGCGGGGTGGGTTCTTTTGTTTTAAGGCTTCCACGCGCCATCTTAGGTTGGCGACAAAAAAAGTGTCATGGCGGCACCATAGATGCTTTTGTGTTCTAGTTCCGAAGAAAAATACTAACCTATTTATAAAACTTACGCCGAGTGCGTCTGGAAATTTCTGCAGAAAACTAAAACGAAACGCGTTTTAGTTTTTCTTCAGTTTCTAGATTACTTCCTAAAGACATCAACTTTAATTACAAATTCTGTTTATGTGAAGAAGCAATTAACATGGTTGTATTTTTTTTTCTAAATTGATTTTTAACAAAATAATCTTCCTTTTACGTTAACATTGTCTTGTCAAATATGAAACAACATAGATGTTTTGATTTATGATTTAACATACCTAAATAATGATATTTTTTTTTCTTTTCTTTTGTAAGAACTGACTATAAAATTAATTATTAATTGTAAACAAATCTGTCATTAATATATATATTTAGACTACATTTTACAGTCAAATAATAATCTATTACATACTTAATTTTAGAATAGGTAAAGTATAACTCGTGTAAGTATTTGGTCAAGATAATAATAAAAAAATCAATACTTACCTATAATTTATATTTATTTTCTATAACAACAAAAGAAGCAAAAAGCTGATTGAAATGCACTGAACAAACACAAGTGTTCATCACACAAAAGTATGTCCAGGGAGGTATCGAACCCACGACCTTTGGCAAACGTGGCAGGATCACAACCAGATTCGCTATCCGGCCAGTCAAAAATTCCTTCTAGCGTGTAATTTCCGGTTGCATACAAAACTCCCGCCCCAAAGCCAGGGGGTACCACAACTTAGCCTATTACCGTCCACCGATGGCCACAGGCCTGCGTCGCAGTTATACACGCCTTCGAGTTTCAGCTTGGCATTGCCACCGGCCGTTAAAAGGAATATGCTTCCTTTTCAGCATAACATATTTCTTTTACCGTGTAATTTTTCCAACTGCGTACAAAACCCTCGCTTCGCAGCCAGGTAGGTACTCTTTACATCTAGCCTATTACCGTCCTCTGACGGCCACAGGCTTGCGTCGCAGTTATTTTAAAAAACAGTATGCTGTCTTTTCAGCATAAATATTTCTTTCACCATGTTGATTCTCCTGGTTGCGTACAAAACTTTCGCTTCGCAGCCAGGTTGTACATCTAGCCTAATTACCGTCCTCTGACAGCCACAGGCTTGAGTCACCATTATTTTAAAAAGCAGGATGCCGTCTTTTCAGCATAAATATTTCTTTTACCGTATGATTTTCTCAACTGCGTAAAATATTCTCGCTTCGCAACCAGGGGTACCGTTTAAATCTAGCCTATTACCGTCCTCTGACGGCCACAGGCTTGCGTCGCAATTATTTTAAAAAGCAGTATGATCTCTTTTTAGCATAAATACTTCTTTCACCATGTGATTCTCCCGTTTGCGTACAAAATTCTCGCTTCGGAGCCATGTGTACTCTTTTACAGCTTAGCCTATTACCGTCCCCCGACGGCCACAGGCCTCGCAGTCACGCCCGGCCTTCGAGTTTCAGCTTCGCATCGATTGGGCGGCCCACGCGTCGGCTGCACTATCCTACCCTAGTTTAGTGGCTGCGTTTTTGCGAGATAATTCTACCTTGGTGTTTTGAATGGAAGGTAAAATTAAATTGGAATCAACAAAGTGTTAGGTACTTATCTAATATTTGTTTATGTTCTACCTTAATTAATTATTAACCGACTTCAAAAAGGAGGAAGGTTCTTAATTCGACCCGTATGTTTTTTTTGTATGTATGTTACTCGATTTCTCCGCCAATTATGAATGGGTTTTTATGATTATTTTTTTTGTTTGGTAGGCCATCATTCAAAGGTGGTCCCATAATTTTTTTAACAAAATTGACTTAGTGGTTTTTGGAAAAAACAACAAAAACCAAAAAAAATAGTTTAATGGCATATATTGTGGCTGTAGTCTTGAAGTCGTTTTTTTTTTAAAAATTATACTATCTTCTAAACTTGTAGTGATTAAGCCTAATCCCATCATAGTAGCGATGATTTATGATGATGATTCTATGATGGAGGCCTTTGCCCTGCAGTGGGACAGTACGAGGATATAGGCTGATAAGTACTTTACTTTTTCTAAAACATTGATCCTCCAACCGATTCAGCTACGGCCAGCCTTTCCCTCCGGATTGGGCCTCCGGTTCCCTCACTCACTCGTCGAAAAACAGCGCAGGTTCTGCTTCATGCCAGTTTTCTGTGAGGCCACGTTATCTCTCGGGATGAAGCAGCCCAATCTTACTGAATTCTGGATCTCCCACAGACATGACATATGTCGCAGGGAAATGATAAAACCAGGGATTTTTGATCAATTCACTAGATTTGTTTAGGGAAATGATAAAATCGTGTTGTGATTTTAACATCCTCCGTGATATGATAAAATCCCTTGTTTTGGGTGTATCTGTGAACATTTACATCCCTTTAACCACGTGTTGTACCAACCATTCTGAACACGACTTTCCGGAATTCACGAATTTTTTTTCGACTACTCCATACAAAATGACCAAGTCACTTGACCAACTTTGTATGGAAAATGAAATTTTTTACGCGAATTTTCAAAGTCATGAGAAACAAAAATGTTTTCAGAATGGTTGGTAGAACAAGATACACCCTGTATACATAGATACGCCATTTTCAATATGGATTTTAATCAAATCCCGAAACTAGGTCGCCGGGCCGATGTCAAAACTAACTAACTGTATCTGTCGTAACTATCTAACTATCTATTAGCGGCGGTTGTTTGTAACTCCAATTGCCACACACACGGCTCACGAATTTAGTCCAAATAGTTTACTAACCGTGGGAGAAGGGGAAGTTGGGAATATGGCATGGAATTAGGTGCTTTTGTATGAATATTTCGAGGATTGGAGACTTCAACCTTAGCATGCAGTTGTCCAGTTCTATATTTTTTCAATTCAAAGTCTAATCTTTTTTTTGTGAAGTATGTCCGAAGGGGCAATAAACTAATTAAAACAAAAACCGTAGGTGAGCTACGCTTCGCATGAATGGACCGAAGTGATCACTCCTCACAGCAAACCGGCGTGAAGCAGTGCATTCGAAGCGTGGCTCTGCCACGGTTATTCAACGTAATCTCAATGTCGTTGGTTGTTTAGTGACATTTTGACATCTCACATCAAAAATAACCAATCACGTACATGGACCTCAGCTCTACAGTACGCCATCTAGCGGATTTATCACACGCGATAGCCCCTATTAAAGTAGATAGAGGTACACCTACTGAACTCGTATAACTCCATGTTTATAGTTGTGTAAAAAATAAATAAAATCGCAAAAAGCACCCCGGTTTGGTCATACCCGTAACTTCGTTTGCCGCGACGGGTATAAAGTCGCGTAATCCGGTTACGCGCTCAGTTTTAGTTAACGGTCCGCGCGTTGCCCAAAATTGGGAATAAAGAACGCTTTTTAAATAAAACCTTTTTATTTAGCTATGAGAACGGCTGTACAGGAATGCAGTTTATTTTTTTGTTTTTTTTTTTTGTATATGGCCAGACATTTGGCCGCAATCTCACATATACTCTGGGTTTTAATCATGTGGAGTAAACTGACAGATGCAAATGTCAAGTGTCTATACATTTTAACATTTTGCATTAATCAAATTGAGTGATAATGTATGGGGATGCCACATAGACATCTGTCATTTTACTCCACACGATTATGAACCAGATTATGTTGGTAAGTGATGATGTGGCCAAGGGTGTTTTATGTCTGTCTAGCAACAAACCTTCAAAAAGCGAGCGAATTCCTTCTTAAAAGGTCGGCAGCGTATTTGCGACTCCTCTTACTATCAGGTGATCCGTCTGTTCCTCTGCCCCCTATCTCATAAAAAAAAACAGCCTATTCACTCTTCTCGTAGACCACCTGCCTCTTGGTCCGAAGATATTGTAATAGTGGGCAAACAATGGATGAGGCTGGCTGGTGACCGTAAGGAGTGGCGTAATAAAGAAGAGGCCTATACTCAGCAGTATCCTACACGTCTTGCTACGAAGTATACATAGTTTGCTACGTAGCCTACTCTGCTACGATTCTTACATATTGTATTGCTACAAAACATACACAGTTTGCTACATAGCCTAAGCTGCTACAGTTTTGATACGTGTTTTTTTTTATGTGATAGGTAGCAGACGAGCAGGCGGATCACCTGATGGCAAGCAACTGCCGCCGCCCATGGACACCCGCAATACCAGTGGAGTCACAAGCGCGCTGCCAACCTTTTATCCCTTTCCGGGTGGGCCTCCGGTACCCTCACTCACTCGGCGAAACACAGCACAGGGGCTGCTTCACACCGGTTTTCTGTGAGGCAGTGGTATCATTTCGGTCGAGCCGGCCCATTCATGCCGAAACGTGGCTCTCCCACAGTTGTGTTATTTATTTATAGCAACCAAAACGTCCTGTTGGTCTAGTGGTTTAAGTACCGGGCCGTGATCTCGGGGTCCCGGGTTCGATTCCCGGGTCGAGCCAAAGGTATGTTTCGAATTTTTCGAACATAGCTCGGGTTTGTGATCACCAATCCGCATTAGGCAAGCGTGGTGATTAAGCCTAATCCCATCATAGTAGCGATAACTTGATTTCTATGATGGAGGCCTTTGCCCTGCAGTGGGACAGTATATAGGCTCATACTTTACTTTTTTTTTTTTAGCAACCAAAAAATTAATGAATAATATTTTTGTCTGTTAATAGTTTTTGTTTGTTGCAGTGTCGGTGTCCGAGGGCCATGGCGGAGTGCTCGTTCGCGCGCTGCCAGCAGGAACGTCGCGCCATCCGCAAAGAGCTGCAGCGCTGGACCAAGAACATGGTCTACATACTCGGTGAGTCCAACTACTCACAATAAGTACACATTTTACACATAAATTATTAAATAATGTAATTTATATATAATAATGTAAAAAAAATATTAAATAATGTAAAATACTTGTGCTATGAAAACCAGAAACAACGAAGCATAACACACAATGAAGCATACACAGTTTGCTAAGTGGCATACATACCCTGCTGCAATGCGTACACAGTTTGCTACGTGGCATATCCTGCTGCAATGCGTACACAGTTTGCTACGTGGCATACCCTGCTGCAATGCGTACACAGTTTGCTACGATGCGTATACTGCTACGAAGCATTAAGTTTGCTACGTCGCCTACACTGTTACAAAGCATATACAGTTTGTTACGTTGCCTAAGCTGCTACGAAGCATACACAGTTTGCTACGTTACCTAAAATGATATAAAACATGCACAGTTTGCTACGTGACCTACACTGCCACAAAACATACAGTATGCTACGTCGCCTACACTGCTACGAAGTATACATAGGTGTTATATGGCCTTTATTGCTCCGAGACATACACCGTTTGCTACGTGGTTCTTACTGTTACGAATCTTACACGTACCTATTGCAAATACGACATTATTTTGTGCTACGAGATAGAAAGCTTATTCGCTCAGGACAAAAACTGGCTATTTCGATTAAAATCGCTTACCATCAAGTGATCTATCCTCATCTGCCACCTTCCAAATAAAAATAAGCACATTCTAAACAACAATCATACCATGGTTCCGCTCGGAAAACAGTAAAAGAGCGCGTTTAATAACGGAGCAACAAACAAGTCCTCTCCGAAATGTTAGAGAGCGCAACTTGCGCAATATCGCTGTTTGCGAGCCCCTAAAACTGCGGAACCCGACTCCCGACATGTGGAGTAATTACGCTTAGATAGATGCTTATACCACTTAGTATTCATATAACAATCATAGCGAAGCTGCTAATTTTATAGGTAATTTTTCTTTTTGGTAGTTAGCTTTAGTTATTAGTTATTGTTATTCGTTTCATTCATTCTTCTTATTTTGTCCAATAAAGGGTCACTTTCGATCCTTTTTTTACAAATCTATAAATCGTCCAATCGATATTCGGCTACCACGGACAGACTTAATGCAATCATCTGTTGCATTCACAAACATTTGTGTTGGTGCGAGAATCGAACTGGCGGCTCTTACGTTTTATTCAAATAAGCAATTGGAGACTGTAAAAACCAAAACAGACTTTTTTAGGGGACAGGTGGCAGATGAACACTTGAATCACTTGAATCGCTGATGGTAAGCGATGACCGCATATACACACCAGCAACACCAGTAGAGTCACAAGTGCCCCGCCAACCTTTAACCACCGGCTCATTCATGCCGAAGCATGGCTCTCCCACGATAGAAAATACAAAGAATTCGATTGCAGTGATTTTACCTCGCTCGTAGCACAGAGCAAGATTCGTAGCAAAACGTGTAGGATTCGTAGCAGAGTGTAAGTCGCGTAGCAAAGTGTGTATACCTCGTAGCATAGAAAAAATGTCGTAGCAAAGAGAAGAACTGTGTAGTCAGATAGATATGTACACCGGGTAGCAGAATATGCAGTTTTTTATCAGATTGGTTAAGTTTGTAGCAGAATATTGAGTTTTTATTTAGTAAACCACTTTTTTTACCTAAAAACATACATAACATATTTTTACATTAATTTTTGTTGTCATAAATTAAGTATGTAGGTACCAATATTTAAAAAAAAATCTATCAATTTAGTTGTATAAAATAAAAATAAAATACAACCAAAAATATTTTTTTGTCAAAAACACGTACATATTTTAAAAATGTGTCTTCGTATTATTTATAGGGTTGTTTAATTAGAAAAAATAACCAAAATTATTTTTATAAGGGTTGTCAAAAAAACACGTATCTTATGGATTACTATTGTTTAGGGTTGTCTGTTTTGAAAATAAAACATTTTTTCATCAGGGTTGTCAAAAAACGCGAAATGTTAAAAGGGTACAGTAAGTATGTATTTTTTAAACATGATATTTTGTCAAGGAGTATCTTGTTACGCGTTAGTGCGCGTTATCTGCGATATTTTGATACTCGAGTCCTCGTATCAGTGCGAGCGTCTGGTGCACTAACTCGGCAACAGCCGATGCACGCGCCGCCTCCACAGTGGTCGCACGGCGTGCGACGGAATTTATTATTGGTCTATTTTATGAAGTTTGCGAAGAAAAACGAATTTTGAAAAAAAGGCTAAATATTTATTGCAATAATAGTTGCATTACCTACTACTGCTAAAAATTTGTTTTTTTCTTATTATAACATAAATTATTCTTAACAGCAGTAATGTAGATATGCATCTACATTGCAACCACTTAACTATTCTTTAATATTTATTCATCCGGTTCCAAAATTTTTCAATTCTTCGATTTTACGAAGAGCGTGTCTTTAAATCTAAGACGTGTAATTCTGCAGTATTTATGTTTGTGTATATAAATTAATGCACTTGATTCAAACCATTTCAATCATCAATTATTAGAGTATGTAAATTACCAATCAGTTGAGTGCAATTATTGAAGAGTTGAGTAAGTCTCAATGATTTGATGTCATTGATTGCACGTCTAAATTGAATATGTCACGGAAATGCTTAAATCTATTTTTCATAGTAAATAGAGATAGTAAACTCTATTCAAGGTCAAAGTACCGAATACCCAAAAACCCCGTTCCCCATTTAATGTACAATAGTTGTCGGCCACTGTGGAGGCGCGCCGCCCGCGCACGCGCCCTGCGCCCAGCGCCAAACAACCTGTTGCGAGCCGTGCATCGGTTGCACAGACCGCTTGCATTCTGCAACCTCTCTCCGCACGTCTAATCCAAAACCACACATTTTCGGCTTCCAAATTCAAAAATAAAAAAAAAAAACAACAAAACTCTACGCCCGAACATTCGAACCAAATTCCAATTCGAATTTCGAACGGTCTCCGAACTTCTTAAACCTAAGACGCTCGCGAAGTGCAGTGAGAAATTGATTGTAACAGGTGCTCCAAATCGATTGTATATTTTATAACGATATTCCTTAGCATAGATAAAAAAAAGTTTATCCGCGTTTGTTGTGACTTGTGAGTGACAGTTCCTGTTGAAAAGTTCCGATTGAAAAGTTCGCGTGTATTTTACGCTTTAAGTGTTCCATATTTAAAAAATTGTAAACGTAGCGGTAAATAACTTTTTAAATATTTAAATTTAGAATAGTGTTGTTTAAAAGACGGTGATTCGGGCAGTGCGCCGAATAATTGGGGTGATCCCAAGTTGGAGTGAAGCGAGAAGTTGGAGTGCAACAAGTGGTCGCCTGATGCCTTCTCCGGTAAATGTGGCACTGTTATTCGAGTTTGCATGCCCGCTCCACGGGATTATGTTGCGTTCCGTACGTGCTTTCTGAATTCGGGATTCCGCTTGTTGATTTGTTCTTGTCGCCGCTGATTTGGATAAAACGCTTCCGACCTCCTTGCTTTGAAATTCGAAACTTATTTTTTTAGAATAGTTCCATTTCTCTTTTTTTGTGGGTGGGGCGGGGTGGTTCTTTTGTTTTAAGGCTTCCAGCCATCTTAGGTTGGCGACAAAAAATGTCATGCGGCACCATAGATGCTTTTGTGTTCTAGTTCCGAAGAAAAATACTAACCTATTTATAAAACTTACGCCGAGTGCGTCTGGAAATTTCTGCAGAAAACTAAAACGAAACGCGTTTTAGTTTTTCTTCAGTTTCTAGATTACTTCCTAAAGACATCAACTTTAATTACAAATTCTGTTTATGTGAAGAAGCAATTAACATGGTTGTTTTTTTTTTTCTAAATTGATTTTTAACAAAATAATTTCCTTTTACACTAAACATTGTCTTGTTAAATATGAACAACATACATGTTTTTGATTTATGATTTACATACCTAAATAATGATGTTTTTTTTTCTCTTGTAGAAACTGACTATTAAAATTGTAAACAAATCTGTCATTAATATATAATTTAGACTACATTTTACAGTCAATAATAATCTACATACTTAATTTTAGAATAGGTAAAGTATAACTCGTGTTAGTATTTGGTCAAAGCCAATAAAAAATCAATACTTACCTATAATTTATATTTATTTTCTATAACAACAAAAGAAGCAAAAAGCTCTTTGAAATGCACTGAACAAACACAAGTGTTCATCACACAAAAGTATGTCCAGGGAGGTATCGAACCCACGACCTTTGGCAAATGTGTCAGACTCACAAACGGATTCGCTAACCGGCCAGTCAAAAAATCCTTCTAGCGTGTGATTTCCGGTTGCATACAAAACTCCCGCCCTAAAGCCAGGGGTAACACAACTTAGTCTATTACCGTCCACCGATGGCCACAGGCCTGCGTCGCTGTTATAAACGCCTTCGAGTTTCAGCTTGGTATTGCCACCGGCCGTTAAAAAGGAGTCCTATGATCCCTTTTCAGCATAAATATTTCTTTTACCGTTTGATTTTTCCAACTGCGTACAAAACTCTCGCTTCGCAGCCAGGTAGGTACTCTTTACATCTAGCCTATTACCGTCCTCTGACGGCCACAGGCTTGCGTCGCAATTATTTTAAAAAGCAGTATGATCTCTTTTTAGCATAAATATTTCTTTTACCATGTGATTCTCCCGTTTGCGTACAAAATTCGCTTCGGAACCATGTGTACTCTTTACAGCTTAGCCTATTACCGTCCCCCGACGGCCACAGGCCTCGCAGTCACGCCCGGCCTTCGAGTTTCACTTCGCAGCGATTGGGCGGCCCACGCGTCGGCTGCACTATCCTACCCTAGTTTAGTGGCTGCGTTTTTGCGAGATAATTTACCTTGGGTTTTGAATGGAAGGTAAAATTAAATTGAATCAACAAGTGTTAGGTACTATCTAATATTTGTTATGTTCACCTTATATACTAGCCGCCCGCGACATCTTCCGCGTGGAAAAGTAACTTTTTACCCCACTTTAACCCCTTACAATCCCTTTTTCGCAATAAAAGTAGCCTATGTCCCTTTCTCAGGTTCATTTAAATCCGTTCAGTAGTTTTGGCGTGAAAGAGTAACAGACAGACAGACAGACAGAGTTACTTTCGCATTTATAATATTAGTATGGATTAACCGACTTCAAAAAGGAGGAAGGTTCTCAATTCGATCCGTATGTTTTTTTTTTGTATGTATGTTACTCGATTTCTCCGCCAATTATGAATGGATTTTTATGGTTATTTTTTGTTTGGTAGACCATCATTCAAAAGTGGTCCCATAATTTTTTTAACAAAATTGACTAGTGGTTTTGGAAAAAACAACAAAACAAAAAAAATTGTTTTATAAATTAAATATTGTGGCTGTAGTCTTGAAGTCGTTTTTTTTTTTTCAAAAACTGTGCTACCTTCTAAACTAGTAGTGATTAAGCCTAATCCTATCTTAGAAGCGATGATTTAATTCTATGATGGAGGCCTTTGCCCTGCAGTGGGACAGTACGAGGACATAATATATTAGGCTGATATTTTACTTTTTTTTATGTGATAGGTAGCAGGCGGATCACCTGATGGTAAGCAATTGCTGCCGCCCATACTTTTTCTAAAATAATAATCCTCCAAGCGATTCCGCTACGGCGGCCTTTCCCTCCGGATTGGGCCTTCGGTTCCCTCGCTCAATCGGCAAAACACAGTTTTCTGTGAGGCCACGTTATCACTCGGGTCGACGCAGCCCATTCTTACTGAAGCGTAGCTCTCCCACAGACAAGTACCTACCTATAGATACACAATTTTAATATTTAAATCAAATCCCGAACTAGGTCGCCGGGCCGATGTCAAAACTAACTAACTATATCTGTCGTAACTATCTAACTATCTATTAGTGGCGGGTTGTTTGTGAACTCCAATTGCCACACACGGCTCACGAATTTAGTCAAATAGGTTTACTAACTTGGGAGAAGGGGAAATGGGAATATGGCATGGGAATTAGGTGCTTTTGGGTGAATATTCAAGGATGGTCGATTCAAATCCAAGCATGCAGTTGCAGTTCTTTATTTTTTAAATTAAAGTTATTCTTCTTTTGTGAAGTATATCGAAGGGCCACGCTTCGGCATGAATGGGCCGACTCTACCGGAGTGATACCACTGCCTCACAGAAAACCGGCGTGAAGCAGCTCCTGTGCTGTGCTTCACCGAGTGAGTGAGGGTACCGGAGGCCCACCGAAGGGAAGGGGATAAAAGGTTGGCAGCGCACTTGTGACCCCACTGGCGTTGCAGGTATCTATGGGCGGTGATCCGCCTGCTCGTCTGCTACCTATGATATAAAAATATATGTATATATATCTTCGCAAATCACCTACTGAATACCTTCATATGTCCCCTGCCGTCCCCCCAACTCCCTCAGATACTAGCTTCATACAAACACTAAATGCTAACTATCAGTGGCAGCCAACAAACTTCATAATTGACACAACTTCCTCAAATTCGCTTATCCTTACTGTATTAGCACACCGTCAAATATTGCGGAATTCATGGGAAACCATGGTGGTACAACCACACATCAAAGTATACAAAACTGTCAAATTTCTTCAATCGACTCTCAACTTACTGTCAAACACATTAGGTTGAATATCAAGTGGGCAGGTTGTGGTGACTTGATGTGTGGCTGACTGTACAAAGTAAGGCTTATTTCTTTTAAGAGGGGTAGCCTCCCTCACTTCGCTTCAGAACATTAGTTCCAAACTCAACCAAAAGATGGCGCTGGGCGTCGATTACATCATCGCGCTAGTGTTTTGCACTGTCGGTTTACATACAAGTTGTTTCTGTGAACTTTTACATCCATTTTTAAGATTTAAGCATTTACAATCACCCTACGGTTATAAGACTCCCTGCAAAAGTCAAAACTATACTCTGATTGTTAATAATGTGTAGTAAACTGACAGATGCAGATGTCAAGTTTCTATTACATTTTGACATTTTGTATCTGTCAAATTGAGTGATAATGCATGGGAATGACAAATTGACATCTGTCTGTTAACTCCACATGATTAAAAATCAGAGTATATTGCTGTTTTCCTTACAAGTTTCAGTTATTTTGACATTTTAATGCCCGCTGTCAATGTCACTCAGACGTCTTCTGATCGTTGTCCCGTATTTTGTACTCTGATTCATAATCATGTAAACTGACAGATGAAAATTACAAGTTTCTATGCATTTTGACATTTTGCATGTGTCAAATTGAGTGATAATGTATGGGGATGACACATTGACATCTGTCAGTTTCATCATCATCATCATCATTTCAAGCCATAGATGTCCACGACTCTACGCCTCCCCCAATCTCTCCTCCTCTGTCAGTTTACTTTACATGATTATGAATCAGAGTATAGTAATCTTCATTCGGTTTGTCATTCGTCTCCACTTCTAGGTACAGACAAACCAATGAAACCTTAGTTTCGTTATCTAATAAGGTTTCGTATAAAAATGTAGAATGTCAGTATTTTTACGACGCAATATTGGATTGGCATTGTGAATTGTCTCAACCTTGTGTGAAATAACAGACTACCACTTATCAAGTTAAAATAATCTGTGAATTTCCTCAATGGCGGCTGTTGCGTGTGGAAAATCCGCTAGATGGCGTACTGTAGAACTGAGGTCTATCTATGCAGTGATTGGTTTTTTTGATGTTAGATTGTCAAAATGTCACTAAACAACCAATGGCTACCTCAGTCTAAAAGTGCGCCACCTAGCAGATTTTTTACACGCGATAGCCCCCATTGGTATTGAACCAATCTTATATTATGCAAGCTAAATTCTCAGTAAAGAAGTTACGACCTTTATCTCTCTGAACAACATGACTTGTGCACTCTGAAGCAATTCATTTTATTAGGTATTATTTTTAAGGTTTCAAGCAGACCTCTTGCACAGATTATAATATCTTCTATGCCTTCATTTCTCTAGTTCTCAATGAATGATCAAACTCATAGGTACTAAAGAGAATCAAGACTGCGCTCGACAAATCCAATAATGAACACTTATTTCCCAATTCGAATTTCGAAAAAAGAACGCAAACAAATCGAACGTTTTCGTTCGGAAAAAAGGCGGAATGCCAAATCCAATGAAACCTTATTTCCTTGTGGCGATTTAAAAATGGAACGAAACAACGTTCCGTTGCACGTGGAGTGCGCTGACAGTTTTTCGGCTGGCACTGACAAGTATGACAGGGCACGGGTGACTGGCCGAAATACGTGGGCTTCGCCGCGGGGGCGCGGAAAAATGAACGGTGGAAATGTTGATTTGAAATTCGAACGTTTTTAATGTAAACAAAAGATTTATTCGGTTATTTTAATTAACCAGGTAGGTACAAACATTCAGTATCCAAATGCCGATAGGTACATAATTATAATGTTTTCATAATATTTATTCATCTCAAATACTTGATTGGCCGGCTGGTGCATTTGGTAGTGACCCTGCCTCATACGCTAAAGGTCGTGGATTCGATCCTCACCCTGGACAAACATTCGTGTGATCAACACTAGTGTTTGCTGTCTGTTTGTAATACATAATATAGCAATGTATTCAAGTATCGTATATTTTGTGTTCCCTCTGTTGTCTGATATCTGTAACACAATTGCTTAAGCTACTTAGTACGGAGTCAGGTCAATGTATTCAGACGATGTTTAAATTTGTTTGTTTAAAAGAAAACATCATTTCTATTCTATTTAAGAAACTTGACTGTTTAAAAGTAAATTAGCGATAAAATCTTGTATAGATTATCTTCTGTTAACAAACATAGATATAACTTACAAGTAATACAATAAAAATGAAGTTGCCATAAAAATGCAAAAGTCACGCAGCATGAATCCTATTGAAATATTTCCTACATAAATAGCCTCAAGATAACATATATAGGAAAACTATGACTGTATCGCTGCCCTATAAATCCCATGGACATTAAAATGTATTTGTTGACTAAATCTAGTTTTATAAACGAGTTGGTTTACTAATAAATAAAGCGCGAGCCACAGTTCTCTTCCGCGTTTTTAACACAATGCGACGGGGAGCTACGGCCGATGGAAGAGGCGAGCGTGGTTTGTGGCGCGCGTTGAGCGTAGGTATAGCTGGAGGCACGAAAGTATAGCGATGACCGTTTTTTTTATGTGATAGATAGCAGGCGAGCAAGCGGATCACCTGAGGGTAAGCAATTGCCGCCGCCCATGGACACTTGCAACACCAGTGGAATTACAAGTGCGCTGCCAACCTTTTGTCCCCTTCCCCCCCGAGTGGGCCACCGTTATTTTGCGCACTTGTAAAAAGATGGCTTTCTATCAAAATTGGTTTCTGCGCATTCAAGGTCATAACTACACTTTCTTGCCTCGGACTATTCCACAGTGCTTATTATAAAAAAAAAACTAGCTGTTACCCGCGACTTCGTCCGCGTGGAAAATTAATTATTAATTAATAATTATTTAGTAATTTTCACCCCTGCATTTAACCCCTTACAACCCTCTTTTTGCAAGTAAAAGTAGCTATGTTCTTTGTCAGGGTCTAGACCATCTGTATACCAAATTTCATTAAAATCCGTTCAGTAGTTTTTGCGTGAAAGAGTAACTGACAGAGTTACTTGCGCATTAATAATGTTAGTAAGGATGTGATAGGTGGCAGACAAGTAGAATGATCTGATGGTAAGAATTGCCGCCACCGCAATGCTAAGTGCGCTGCCTTAATCTTCCTTACTCCAATTGGGCCTCCGTAAATTTTTCGCTTTTATAGATCAGCTGTACGTTACATATTTTAGAATCGTTATCTATTGAATTTACTTCTTTAGTAAAGTAGATAATATGACTAGCCAAAAGGCGTATTTGGTAGTGACCCTGCCTCATATGTCGTAGGTGCGAACCTTAATATGGACAAACATGCGTATAGTAAAACCGGAGGCCCAATCTGGGGGAAAGATGGTGGTTAAAAGGTTGGTGACGTACTTGTGACGACACTGCTGTTGCGTGTGTCTATGTGCGGCAATCGCTTATCATCGGGTGGTCAGTCTGCTCAATACTCATCCTCTACCTAATACAGAAAAAGTACGCCATCTAGCGAATTTTTCACTTCCCAACCTACATGCAGTGTTTGCCTAACTAATATTGTACATTTAAATATAAACTGTAGTCTTAAGTTACCATCTGTTGGTGATCTAATAAAGAAATAAATAAATAGAAATAGAAATAGAATAGAAATAGAAATAGAAATTGAGACAACATCACATACATTGTCCTGGTCCCAAACTAAGGTTTTCCCTTGTACTATGGAAACCAGAAACAACGAAGGAACTACAAACACCCAGACCCAACACAAATATCTGTTTCATTAACAAACATTGTGTTGATGCGGGAATCGAACCCGCGACCCTTACGTCTCATCCGGCGCTCAAACCATTGCGCTAAACGGGTCGTCAATATATTAGTGTACAATTGTTGGTAAACCAATAAATAAATAAATACATATAACAGTAGCCGCTTCTAGAATCTCTACCTCCACACAAATAAATGCGATGCTAAACTCTACCCATACAAGGATGTTACGTCACAATCCAGTCATTTTCCTGTCATAATGAGCCAATTACGAAGGACCTTTTTTCATACAAATCTATGTTTGATTCATCCACGCAGCTCTTATTACAATGGGGTAGAGTTGAAATTTGAATGGCGGTTTCTTGATGAGTAATATTATTGAAATGTTGAGCAAGATTCTAATTCTCGATAAATGTTTTTTATAGGTATTTATAATTCGATTAAAGATAAAATTTTTCTTCACTTAGTTATAAATAAAAGAACTGAATTCCATCTATTAACTTAGGTACAGTCAGCCACACATCAGGTTACCACAACCTGTCAAATTTCTACAATTGATATTCAACCTAATGTGTATGACAGTAAGCTGAGAGTCGATTGAAGAAATCTGTCATTTTTGTACACGTACAGCCACACATCAAAGTATACACAACTGTCCATATTCCTCATTGAACTCTCCACCTTACTGTCAAACACATTAGGTTGAATATCAATTGAGGAAATTTGACAGGTTGTGGTAACTTGTTGTGTGGCTGACTGTACATAAAAATGTAGTTACTTATCGATAAATTGGGAACCTCTTCCTTCCGTCGGTTAAAAAGTACCTCACAGCTGTTAATTATATTAGTTCCAGAAAGCAGCAATAGATGGCGCTGGGTGTCGTTTACTTTGTCGAACTGTATCACGTTTACGATCTTATGTGATAGATGACAGACGAGCAGACGGATCACCCAATGGCAAGCGATGGCTTGCCAAGCTGCCAAGCTTTTAACTCCGATTGGGCCACACGATGAACCGACGATCCAGTGAAGGTCGCGGGAGTCCATTGGATGCGGGTGGCACAGGACCGATCTGTGTGGAGAACTTTGGGGGAGGCCTATGTCCAGCAGTGGACGTCTATTAGACTCACTTGCGTATGTGCAATCCAATCTAAACAGATATCTTCCACCATTTCATTATACAGGTGTACAAAACATGTAGATGTAATACAGGGTGTCCAGTAATTTAGGCCAGAGCGAATAAAAATCGGCGAACGGCCGTGACAGCTGCACTGAATAACTACACAATACAACTGAGTTAAAATAAAACCGGCCCACTAGTGCAACTGCGAACTTGAGCCAAAAAATATAATTATAATTATTTTTAACTGTGGGAGAGCCAAATACAAATACATATCATTTATTGCGTGTGTCGCCCTGTAAGGGCATATCAACATTACAAAGGGCCCGCTAAGTTCCTGGGTCCTACGTAAATTATGCAATATTATTAACATTGACAATATTTAAATTTTACATTCACGCTTCGGCATGAATGGGCCGGCTCGACCGGAGTGATACCACTGCCTCACAGAAAACCGGCGTGAAGCAGCCCCTGTGCCGTGTTTTGCCGAGTGAGTGAGGGTACCGGAGGCCCAACCGGGGGGGAAGGGGGTAAAAGGTTGGCAGCGCACTTGTAACTCCACTGGTGTTGCAAGTGTCCATGAGCGGTGGCAATTGCTTACCATCAGGTGATACGCCTGCTCGTCTGCTACCTATCACATAAAAATATATATATAAATATGGAGTGAGGACATCTTGATTGTTCTCAATATAAAAAAAATATATTGAGTTGTCATCACGCCATAAACTTGAATTCCATCCACCTGGATGGATGGCAGTCCACTACCGTGCGCTTTACACGACACTTCCTGCCACGCACCTCTTCATTGTGGAATCAACTTACTGGAATGATACCACGGCCTCACAGATTATTGCCGTGAAGAAGCATGTGCTGCTTTTCGTCAAATGCGTGAGGATGCCGGAAGCCCAATTGTGGGGAAAAGGCTTAAAGGTTTCCTGCGCATTTGTGACTCTACTGGTGTTGAGGGTGTCTATGGGCGGTTGCTATCGCTTACCATCAGGTGATCCGTATGCTCGCCTGTCACCTATCACATAAAAAAGGGTTTAGATAACTTGTTTTATAATTATACTGGTGTTGCAAGTGTCCATGGCGGCGGCAATTGCTTACCATCAGGTGATCCGCCTGCTCGCCTGCTACCTATCACATAAAAAAAAAAAAAATAGCGGCCGCCCGCGACTTCGTCCGCGTGGAAAAGTAACTTTTTACCCCCTTTCAACCCCTTACAACCCCTTTTCGCAATAAAAAGTAGCCTATTTCTTTCTCAGGGTCTAGATTATCTGTATACCAAATTTCATTTCAATCCGTTGAGTAGTTTTGGCGTGAAAGAGTAACAGACAGACAGACAGACAGAGTTACTTTCGCATTTATGATATTACTATGGATTCATTTTCAACCTTTTTTTAAAATATGAAATAGAACGAATCTAAATAAATTCTCACAAATTTCATACATTGAATAATAAAAATATAGGTAAGCCAAAAAAAGAGGTAGGTAGTCCACTTTCAGCACCTACTGATTATTTTGGCAGGTGCTGAAAGTGAACTAGGCCAGGTGCTAAAAAACTGGGTGCTGAAAAAAAAACCTTTTAAATACAGTCCCAACTCCAAAGTTACACTGATCGGACGCAACTCAATACGCGCGACCTTCGGCCGCGTCCGTCTGTGTGTCACAAGTCATTGTTTGTGTGTATGGAGTTTGTATGGCTCGGTTTTGTGCCAAAATACCTATAACCTCTTATTGCAGGAAGTATGAACTTTTATGACATTCAAGAGCTTGTATTCGTTAAGCTACAAAATGCTTTTGTATGTTTTGTGAATTCACAAAATAATTATTCACTTCACAAAATTTGCACAAGATTACAAACGAACGGGCGCAAGCTATACTCGATTCATAATCATCTAAAGTAACTGACAGATGAAAATGAAGTTTCTATGCATTTTGACATTTTGCATGTGTCAGATTGAGTGATAATGTATGGGGATGACACATTGACATCTGTCAGTTTACTTTACATGATTATGAATCAGACTATAATCACAAATACTACAAAAAGTAATAGAATTTTCAAGATGCAATACAATATATAAAAAACGCGACAAGTAACAATAATGTCAATTATTGCTAAAAGTGGCCGTTTTTAGCAATAATTAACATTATTGTTACTTGTCGCGTGTTAGCAATATTGTATTGCATCTTGAAAAATCCAATTTACTTGGATCTAAGTCTGTAATGTTTTATTTTCTTCAAAAATATCATTTTTCGCCACATCAGTGTCAATAGGTTAGCAGCGCTAGTTTCATTCGTGTAGCCCCTTAAGAGCGTGCAAGCTCAAACTTCGGGAAATTACGTTTTTGTGAATTTTCCAAAGGTCATAACCATGACTATTATACAATATTTTGATTGAATAATATATTTTTCCGGTAGATCTACTCTTTGACCAGTGAGCTCCAGTGAGAAACATTTTTTTTTATACGCCATTTTCTTAAACGAGAGCATTGATTTCAACGCGTTTTACGAAACTCGCGAAAATGACGTTTTTTCAAGAAGGATAAAGATACTTTACCATTCCAAAAAAGGTAAAATTTTCCAGTTTACTAATTTATCATAAAGTGATCTGGTACACTCCAGCGAGAAATTATGAACATATTTAATAAATTAGTTGCAATCTTAAAAAAAAACATGTTAAAAATGCCCAATTTCGACGCGATGTTTACCCATGTTTTGGCAGATTCTATATCTTTTTGTTTTCAGTTTATGAAAGAACAGTCTTTATTTAATATATTATGCAAAAAATTAGAAGTATACATGGGTTTTGTTATTATTACTTTAATTTTGAAAAAACCCTTTATAAGCAACTGCGCCGATTTTCGTAATTCAGTACGCAACGGGTCCTCCCAGCGAGTGGTCATGCCGGTCGGCTGTACATAAATAGCCTCAAGATAACATATATAGGAAAACTATGACTGTATCGCTGCCCTATAAATCCCATGGACATTAAAATGTATTTGTTGACTAAATCTAGTTTTATAAACGAGTTGGTTTACTAATAAATAAAGCGCGAGCCACAGTTCTCTTCCGCGTTTTTAACACAATGCGACGGGGAGCTACGGCCGATGGAAGAGGCGAGCGTGGTTTGTGGCGCGCGTTGAGCGTAGGTATAGCTGGAGGCACGAAAGTATAGCGATGACCGTTTTTTTTTATGTGATAGATAGCAGGCGAGCAAGCGGATCACCTGAGGGTAAGCAATTGCCGCCGCCCATGGACACTTGCAACACCAGTGGAATTACAAGTGCGCTGCCAACCTTTTGTCCCCTTCCCCCCCGAGTGGGCCACCGTTATTTTGCGCACTTGTAAAAAGATGGCTTTCTATCAAAATTGGTTTCTGCGCACTCAAGGTCATAACTACACTTTCTTGCCTCGGACTATACCAGAGTGCTAATATAAAAAAAAAACTAGCTGTTACCCGCGACTTCGTCCGCGTGGAAAATTAATTATTAATTAATAATTATTAGTAATTTTCACCCCTGCATTTAACCCCTTACAACCCTCTTTTTGCAAGTAAAAGTAGCCTATGTTCTTTGTCAGGGTCTAGACCATCTGTATACCAAATTTCATTAAAATCCGTTCAGTAGTTTTTGCGTGAAAGAGTAACAGACAGAGTTACTTGCGCATTAATAATGTTAGTAAGGATGTGATAGGTGGCAGACAAGTAGAATGATCTGATGGTAAGAATTGCCGCCACCGCAATGCTAAGTGCGCTGCTTTAATCTTCCTTACTCCAATTGGGCCTCCGTAAATTTTTCGCTTTTATAGATCAGCTGTACGTTACATATTTTAGAATCGTTATCTATTGAATTTACTTCTTAGTTTTTTAAATAGTAAAGTAGATAATATGACTAGCCAAAAGGCGTATTTGGTAGTGACCCTGCCTCATATGTCGTAGGTGCGAACCTTAATATGGACAAACATGCGTATAGTAAAACCGGAGGCCCAACTGGGGGAAAGATGGTGGTTAAAAGGTTGGTGACGTACTTGTGACGACACTGCTGTTGCGTGTGTCTATGTGCGGCAATCGCTTATCATCGGGTGGTCAGTCTGCTCAATACTCATCCTCTACCTAATACAGAAAAAGTACGCCATCTAGCGAATTTTTCACTTCCCAACCTACATGCAGTGTTTTGCCTAACTAATATTGTACATTTAAATATAAACTGTAGTCTTAAGTTACCATCTGTTGGTGATCTAATAAAGAAATAAATAAATATAGAAATAGAATAGAAATAGAAATAGAAATTGAGACAACATCACATACATTGTCCTGGTCCCAAACTAAGGTTTTCCCTTGTACTATGGAAACCAGAAACAACGAAGGAACTACAAACACCCAGACCCAACACAAATATCTGTTTCATTAACAAACATTTGTGTTGATGCGGGAATCGAACCCGCGACCCTTACGTCTCATCGGCGCTCAAACCATTGCGCTAAACGGGTCGTCAATATATTAGTGTACAATTGTTGGTAAACCAATAAATAAATAAATACATATAACAGTAGCCGCTTCTAGAATCTCTACCTCCACACAAATAAATGCGATGCTAAACTCTACCCATACAAGGATGTTACGTCACAATCCAGTCATTTTCCTGTCATAATGAGCCAATTACGAAGGACCTTTTTTCATACAAATCTATGTTTTGATTCATCCACGCAGCTCTTATTACAATGGGGTAGAGTTGAAATTTGAATGGCGGTTTCTTGATGAGTAATATTATTGAAATGTTGAGCAAGATTCTAATTCTCGATAAATGTTTTTTATAGGTATTTATAATTCGATTAAAGATAAAATTCTTTTCTTCACTTAGTTATAAATAAAAAGAACTGAATTCCATCTATTAACTTAGGTACAGTCAGCCACACATCAGGTTACCACAACCTGTCAAATTTCTACAATTGATATTCAACCTAATGTGTATGACAGTAAGCTGAGAGTCGATTGAAGAAATCTGTCATTTTTGTACACGTACAGCCACACATCAAAGTATACACAACTGTCCATATTCCTCATTGAACTCTCCACCTTACTGTCAAACACATTAGGTTGAATATCAATTGAGGAAATTTGACAGGTTGTGGTAACTTGTTGTGTGGCTGACTGTACATAAAAATGTAGTATACTTATCGATAAATTGGGAACCTCTTCCTTCCGTCGGTTTAAAAAGTACCTCACAGCTGTTAATTATATTAGTTCCAGAAAGCAAGCAATAGATGGCGCTGGGTGTCGTTTACTTTGTCGAACTGTATCACGTTTACGATCTTATGTGATAGATGACAGACGAGCAGACGGATCACCCAATGGCAAGCGATGGCTTGCCAAGCTGCCAAGCTTTTAACTCCGATTGGGCCACACGATGAACCGACGATCCAGTGAAGGTCGCGGGAGTCCATTGGATGCGGGTGGCACAGGACCGATCTGTGTGGAGAACTTTGGGGGAGGCCTATGTCCAGCAGTGGACGTCTATTAGACTCACTTGCGTATGTGCAATCCAATCTAAACAGATATCTTCCACCATTTCATTATACAGGGTGTACAAAACATGTAGATGTAATACAGGGTGTCCAGTAATTTAGGCCAGAGCGAATAAAAATCGGCGAACGGCCGTGACAGCTGCCCACTGAATAACTACACAATACAACTGAGTTAAAATACGAGTAAAACCGGCCCACTAGTGCAACTGCGAACTTGAGCCAAAAAATATAATTATAATATTTTTAACTGTGGGAGAGCCAATACAAATACATATCATTATTGCGTGTGTCGCCCTGTAAGGGCATATCAACATTACAAAGGGCCCGCTAAGTTCCTGGGTCCTACGTAAATTATGCAATATTAGTTAACATTGACAATATTTAAATTTACATTCACGCTTCGGCATGAATGGGCCGGCTCGACCGGAGTGATACCACTGCCTCACAGAAACCGGCGTGAAGCAGCCCCTGTGCCGTGTTTTGCCGAGTGGAGTGAGGGGTACCGGAGGCCCAACCGGGGGGGAAGGGGGTAAAAGGTTGGCAGCGCACTTGTAACTCCACTGGTGTTGCAAGTGTCCATGAGCGGTGGCAATGCTTACCATCAGGTGATACGCCTGCTCGTCTGCTACCTATCACATAAAAATATATATATAAATATGGAGTGAGGACATCTTGATTGTTCTCAATATAAAAAAATATATTGAGTTGTCATCACGCCATAACTTGAATTCCATCCACCTGGATGGATGGCAGTCCACTACCGTGCGCTTTACCACGACACTTCCTGCCACGCACCTCTTCATTGTGGAATCAACTTACTGGAATGATACCACGGCCTCACAGATTATTGCCGTGAAGAAGCATGTGCTGCTTTTCGTCAAATGCGTGAGGATGCCGGAAGCCCAATTGTGGGGAAAAGGGTTAAAGGTTTCCTGCGCATTTGTGACTCTACTGGTGTTGAGGGTGTCTATGGGCGGTTGCTATCGCTTACCATCAGGTGATCCGTATGCTCGCCTGTCACCTATCACATAAAAAAGGGTTTAGATAACTTGTTTTATAATTAATACTGGTGTTGCAAGTGTCCATGGGCGGCGGCAATTGCTTACCATCAGGTGATCCGCCTGCTCGCCTGCTACCTATCACATAAAAAAAAAAAAAATAGCGGCCGCCCGCGACTTCGTCCGCGTGGAAAAGTAACTTTTTACCCCCCTTTCAACCCCTTACAAACCCCTTTTTCGCAATAAAAAGTAGCCTATGTTCTTTCTCAGGGTCTAGATTATCTGTATACCAAATTTCATTTCAATCCGTTGAGTAGTTTTGGCGTGAAAGAGTAACAGACAGACAGACAGACAGAGTTACTTTCGCATTTATGATATTACTATGGATTCATTTTCAACCTATTTTTTTAAAATATTGAAATAGAACGAATCTAAATAAATTCTCACAAAATTTCATACATTGAATAAATAAAATATAGGTAAGCCAAAAAAAGAGGTAGGTAGTCCACTTTCAGCACCTACTGATTATTTTGGCAGGTGCTGAAAGTGAACTAGGCCAGGTGCTAAAAAACTGGGCGCTGAAAAAAAAAACCTTTTAAATACAGTCCCAACTCCAAAGTTACACTGATCGGACGCAACTCAATACGCGCGACCTTCGGCCGCGTCCGTCTGTGTGTCACAAGTCATTGTTTGTGTGTATGGAGTTTGTATGGCTCGGTTTTGTGCCAAAATACCTATAACCTCTTATTGCAGGAAGTATGAACTTTTATGACATTCAAGAGCTTGTATTCGTTAAGCTACAAAATGCTTTTGTATGTTTTGTGAATTCACAAAATAATTATTCACTTCACAAAATTTGCACAAGATTACAAACGAACGGGCGCAAGCTATACTCTGATTCATAATCATCTAAAGTAAACTGACAGATGAAAATGACAAGTTTCTATGCATTTTGACATTTTGCATGTGTCAGATTGAGTGATAATGTATGGGGATGACACATTGACATCTGTCAGTTTACTTTACATGATTATGAATCAGACTATAATCACAAAATACTACAAAAAGTAATAGAATATTTTCAAGATGCATACAATATATAAAAAACGCGACAAGTAACAATAATGTCAATTATTGCTAAAAGTGGCCGTTTTTAGCAATAATTAACATTATTGTTACTTGTCGCGTGTTAGCAATATTGTATTGCATCTTGAAAAATCCAATTTACTTGGATCTAAGTCTGTAATGTTTTATTTTCTTCAAAAATATCATATTTTCGCCACAATCAGTGTCAATAGGTTAGCAGCGCTAGTTTCATTCGTATAGCCCCTTAAGAGCGTGCAAGCTCAAACTTCGGGAAATTACGTTTTTGTGAATTTTCCAAAGGTCATAACCATGACTATTATACAATATTTTGATTGAATAATATATTTTTCCGGTAGATCTACTCTTTGACCAGTGAGCTCCAGTGAGAAACATTTTTTTTTATACGCCATTTTCTTAAACGAGAAGCATTGATTTCAACGCGTTTTACGAAACTCGCGAAAATGACGTTTTTTCAAGAAGGATAAAGATACTTTACCATTCCAAAAAAGGTAAAATTTTCCAGTTTACTAATTTATCATAAAGTGATCTGGTACACTCCAGCGAGAAATTATGAACATATTTAATAAATTAGTTGCAATCTTAAAATAAAAACATGTTAAAAATGCCCAATTTCGACGCGATGTTTACCCATGTTTTGGCAGATTCTATATCTTTTTGTTTTCAGTTTATGAAAGAACAGTCTTTATTTAATATATTATGCAAAAAATTAGAAGTATACATGGGTTTTGTTATTATTACTTTAATTTTGAAAAAACCCTTTATAAGCAACTGCGCCGATTTTCGTAATTCAGTACGCAACGGGTCCTCCCAGCGAGTGGTCATGCCGGTCGGCTGTCCATTCACACACACATATGCAATTATTAGCGGGGCCGAGAAAATGTTCTATATTCGATTTTTTTACTTCATATCCTTTTCCGTTATAGTAGGACCGTCACCAATTGATACTTCCTATTTTTTTACATCGCCGACTCCATTATTAAATTGGTGCTGAAGTCAGGCATTGGCTATTTGTGAACTTTTTTTTTATTTGTTTGGCGGTACCTATATTGAAAGTGATTCATTAGCGACAATCAGGATCTGATCTGAAAGTTAAAAATCAATCTAAGAGTTTTCGCTACTTTTGCAGTGTGGTTCGATTCAGAATACATTGCTTATTCTGGTATAATTTGTCGAACTCATCATAATAATTTCAGCCAATAGACGTCCACTGCCGGACATAGGCCTCCCCCAAAGTTCTCCACACAGATCGGTCCTGTGCCACCCAGATCCAAGGGACTCCCGCGACCTTCACTAGATCGTCGGTCCACGGTCCAGACCTGCCACGGCTACTGCCTCCTGCACGCGGTCCTTCACTCAAGGACCTTTTCATCCCAACGGCCATCTGTTCTCCTCGCAATGTGCCCTGCCTGTTGCCACTTGAGCCACGCAATTCTTTAGGCTATGTCCGCGACCTTTGATCTACTGCGGATCACATGATTTCTGACACGATCACGCAAGGTGATTCCGAGCATAGCCCTCTCCTTTGCCCTTTCCGAACTCTGCCCAGCCGAGTTGGATTCGCCAATTGACCTCTTTCTGGAAGTTGGACTTACCAAGTTGCATTTTTTGTCTGAGGTAAATAGGGGAAAGTTGCCTTTTTTTTTGTTCACGCAGAGTGAATGCCGCCTTATGCACACCCGGCCGCTGGGAGACGACCAGGTAGTGTGGGGCTCTCCCCTGGATTGGGCCTCTGCTAATCAGAGGCCGTTCAAGGGCATACCCACTAAACACTCTGCGACTTTTCCCGGCAAATCCAGGCTCGGGGTGGGAAAGCGGGAAATAGGACGAACCTCATCACCGCAGACCCACCCATGGACAGCAAGGCACGCCAGTACGGCCTCTTTCCGACTCCCGGGGCTTAAAGCCCCCAGAGCAGCTCCCACTGCCCTCCGACAAAGCCCCAACCGGGCGGCGCCCGCATCGCTGGATTGCGATACGGGCGTCGCGGGCATGGGCTCCTGCAGAACCTGCAGAGCTCTCCACAAACCCACACCCTGCTGGCTGCAGGACAAGGTGGGGGAGAGTGCCTGCAGGCTTCCAAAAAACTGCCCCACCAGACAGCCCCACGGCCGGCTACGCTGGATTGCGCAGTCGGTCGCTGGGCGGAGAGGTGGGGTTAGCCGGCCTTTGCCGCATCCCACTGGCTGTGGGACGCAGCGCAGACCAGCAACTAAAGACCCCCACAAAAGATGTGGGGGGTGGCGCCCGAAGGCGCCCCACTCGGTGGGGCCCACGTCAAGGTGCGCCCAAAGGGGAGGATATCCTCACAGGGCGCCGGACAGGGCCCCGGCCCAGACAGAGCTGGGCCTCAAAGTGCAGCTGTCAGCCGTCGGGTAGCAATATGGCGATAAGCCAATTGGTTCCCCTTCAAAACGCATAAATCTTTCGCCTTTTACCCGCCGTTGCCGAGGGACACCAGGACCCCTCCGGTAGCAGTTCCAAACAGAAAGAAAATACTACCGGGGAGGCCACACGAGGAGGTCGCCGCACCGTAGTCCCCACCTATATTCGTCTACAACTTCCAGTGTAGAGCTTCAAACTTTTACAGGAGTGGGTACGACATGAGAGTTCAACATGACTCTCTTCTTGTCCATGTTCATTTTGGGCCCACTTGTTGAGATACTCTACTGAGGTCATCGGGCATTGTCCTTAGGTCTTTATTATCCAAGGTAGGAGCATTGTCCAAGTTTTCAGCCATGACTACGATATCATCGGCAAATCTAGGTGCATCATGTACTCACCATTTATCTTGATGCCAAGTCTATCCCATTCCTACCAGTGGTGCGCTAAACATACGAAAAGACCTAAACTACCAATATCATGAAAAAATAATACTACTTTATAAGCCTCTTTTTGAAGTAATCGGCTTCCGAACGCAGCTGCGCAGATAGGCTGAAAATTTATGAAACTCAATTGAAGCAATTTTTCTACTTTATAACATTTCAATAGAAAATAAACCTTGAAATTGCGTTAGTTTTAAAAAAGCACGCTTCGGCATGAATCGGCTCGACCGGTGTGATACCACAGAAGACCGGCGTACAGCCGGCGGAAGACTGGCGGCAGCACCTGCGCTGTGTTTCGTCGAGTGAGTGAGGGCACCGGAGGCCCAATTAGGGGAAAGGGGGTTAAAGGCAGCGCACTTGAGACTCTACTGGTATTGTAGGTGTCTTTGTGCGGCGGCCGTTGCTTACCATCAGGTGATCCGTCTGTTCGTCTGCCACCTATCACATAAAAGAAAGTAAAAAAAAAAAGCGCGCGTGTTTTGTTTGCGTTATTTTCTCTCCATATTCAACTAATTACGCTGTGTTAACTAGACTCTGATTATACTCACGTATTGGCTTAGTGAGTAACTCATAGTACTGCACAATCCAAGTCATTGAGTAACAAGCACAGGCGCAAAAAGAGGCTAATAAAGTAGTTTTATTATTTTATGATATTGGTAGTTTAGGACCCTGTGAAGTTTTTAAACTTACTTCAAAGCTATGGAAACTCCTTTTTGTATTTTTAATTTGAAGTTGAATGTTTGAGTAAATCCTACTGAAAACTAAAATTCTAACTTTCAAGACCTTTTTTTGGTAACATTAAGTAATTTTAGGAAGCCAAATATTTTTTTTATTATGAATAACATTCTAGAAAATCATTTCATAAAAAAAATTGCGAAATACCCAATTAAAAAAAGTTATGAATTGTTTAAGCCTCGCTGGCAGAATACTTAAAAAAAACCTTTAAAAAATTATAACTCGAAAACTACAAAAATCGCTGAACATGCATGGGGTATTTTTGGATACCCCCAGGTGTGAGGAATCTAAAAAAAATATTGACGTCACTAGAAAACCACCCTGTATATCGGGATAGTAGACGTAGATTCACCATCCCTACATACAACCTTTATGATGCATGAAGTGGAATGAACAGACGAGGAGTGGAACTCGCCCTGTCTGATGTAGTTTCAGAACACTATAACATGAGTCTCTTTAAGACGAGAGTGAATGTGATAGAGATGTGGGAAGAAGCAAAATAAACGCTAATGGTTCAAAAGTCAGCTCTTGGTCTCTTTTCAGATAATAACTTTGTATTGGAAGGTCAAATATAAACTATAAGCGCTAAATTACAAGAGCGAATGACACCCTAAGAAGAATAAGTATCTTCTTCTTAGGGTGTCATTCGTTCCACATCTTTGAAGTTGACCCGCTTTGGATGATGGAATTAAAAAGACTTCGTAACTATCGTGCGGTGGTAGTATCAGGTACAGTGGCCAGCACATCAAGTAACTACAATCTGTCAAATTTCCTCAGTTGATATTGAACCAAACACGTTTGACATAAAAGTGAAGTTCGATTGAAGAAATTTGACAGATTGTAGTAACTTGATGTGCAGGCCACCGTACCTTTAAATGTTCAGTAGTCATTGAGACCTCATCGAAGGCTATCCTATTAAATAAGGATAGTCATCTCGGCCACTCATGCGTTCGGACGAGTGACCTAGTTACTGTAATAATTAAACAATCAATTTGCAATATCGCGACCTAACACACTAAGCGGAAAAAATTTAAGTGTGTCAATTGTAAATTTCATAGCGAAGTGTGTGTATTTCAAATCAAAATTAAGCGCAATATCAGGTGATCCGCCTGCTCGCCTGCTACCTATCACATAAAAAAATATTGACGTCACTAGAAAACCACCCTGTATATCGGGATAGTAGACGTAGATTCACCATCCCTACATACAACCTTTATGATGCATGAAGTGGAATGAACAGACGAGGAGTGGAACTCGCCCTGTCTGATGTAGTTTCAGAACACTATAACATGAGTCTCTTTAAGACGAGAGTGAATGTGATAGAGATGTGGGAAGAAGCAAAATAAACGCTAATGGTTCAAAAGTCAGCTCTTGGTCTCTTTTCAGATAATAATTTGTATTGGAAGGTCAAATATAAACTATAAGCGCTAAATTACAAGAGCGAATGACACCCTAAGAAGAATAAGTATCTTCTTCTTAGGGTGTCATTCGTTCCACATCTTTGAAGTTGACCCGCTTTGGATGATGGAATTAAAAAGACTTCGTAACTATCGTGCGGTGGTAGTATCAGGTACAGTGGCCAGCACATCAAGTAACTACAATCTGTCAAATTTCCTCAGTTGATATTGAACCAAACACGTTTGACATAAAAGTGAGGTTCGATTGAAGAAATTTGACAGATTGTAGTAACTTGATGTGCAGGCCACCGTACCTTTAATTGTTCAGTAGTCATTGAGACCTCATCGAAGGCTATCCTATTAACTAAGGATAGTCATCTCGGCCACTCATGCGTTCGGACGAGTGACCTAGTTACTGTAATAATTAAACAATCAATTTGCAATATCGCGACCTAACACACTAAGCGGAAAAATTCTAAGTGTGTCAATTGTAAATTTCATAGCGAAGTGTGTGTATTTCAAATCAAAATTAAGCGCAATATCAGGTGATCCGCCTGCTCGCCTGCTACCTATCATAAAAAAATATTGACGTCACTAGAAAACCACCCTGTATATCGGGATAGTAGACGTAGATTCACCATCCCTACATACAACCTTTATGATGCATGAAGTGGAATGAACAGACGAGGAGTGGAACTCGCCCTGTCTGATGTAGTTTCAGAACACTATAACATGAGTCTAGAAACCAGCGATAGCTCCACACTAGTCGATCTACCAGCATCTGACCACTACTTACGACGTTTCCGATTAGAGTGCAGTTTTTTGTTCTAATTTGGTTCCACTATATTTCTATGAAGCGGAACTATTACACATCAATTGTGCTACTATGTTGCTGTAAAGGACTATGAAAGTACATACAATGTACATAGTAAAAACACTTTGACTCTATTTAGTAACAAGGGTGAAATATTTTATTTTTAAATTGACTTCTTTAGGCAAATTCAATATAATTCTATATATTCGTATGTACGGTGGCATGCGTGCACATCAAGTTACTACAATCTGTCCAAATTTTTTCAATAGAACCTCACTTTTATGTCAAACGTGTATTGGGTTTAATATCAACTGAGGGAAATTTGACAGATTGTAGTAACTTGATGTGCTGGCCACTGTACATTAATATTTTTTGTTACTTATAGAAATTATGTATTTGCATTTTGTTAGAAAAATTAAAAACGAATTTCTTTGCTTTTTATTTTGCAAAGACATTCCAAAATTTAAGAATGTTATTTTTTATGTGTCTAATTTATCTGTTCTAGTTAACCAATTGTAGAGTAGGTAAAAGGCATTATAACTTATTATTGCAACCACACCACTATTTTATGTATTAGGTGGCAGACGAGCAAACGGATCCCCTGATGTTAAGCAATTGAAATAAGTAAAACCCCATTGGTTTATAAAAAAAAAAAATTCTTTTCATTTCTCCTAAAAAGTACGTATCTATACTTGTATAATATTATCTATGATAGAGTAATCCATCTGAAAAAGCTTTCAGGAGCTTACAGTAAAGCCTTGCGTTCAGAGAATTTTTCAGTTTGTAGGTACATCTTTTACCTAAGTTATTTTCGTGACAACTTTAGGTCTTAGGCACACAGTCATTTTGGGTTATAGTAGTTGTTGAAGTCTGTATTTTTTTCATCCAAAGATGGGAGATTTAAGATTTTCATAATAATCGTTTAATTATGTTACCAATTATATAGACTAAAATTTGTCAGTCTTTGAGTGTATGTATGTTTGTTACTTGTTTACAACTAAAAGGCTGAAGTAATTTTAATTAAATTCGGTATGGAGTTAGCTGACACCCTGGATTAACATACAGGCTACGTTTTACTGTGAGAAAAAATGATCGAAAGATCGATGGGATATAGTTACGACTCCAGAAACATCATCCCCAGAAATTGTGGATTTTAACAGATTTAGGAACTATGCAATTTTTTGTTTCTATCTGAAAAGAAAAACCAAAATTATTATTATTATTTCTCAAAACATCTCATACATTGACCTGACTCCGTACTAAGTAGCTTAAGAACTTGTGTTACAGATATCAGACAACAATATCACAAAATTAATACTTAAATAGATTTAATACACCCAGACACTGAATAAACGCAAGTATCAAAATGTAGAAATGCACAAAAAATACCTAACCATTGTTTTTGAAAATAGTCAATATCTCTAATAATGATTTAGAATTCTGCTTGAAATGTCCTAACCTTTTCAACTGGTAATATGAAACACTCAAACTTCCTTAATATGCAATAAAAATCTGTCGAGCTAAAAAATAACAAAGTCTGCATAAAAAGCCAAGCAAAAGCGCATTGCCCTAAAAGACAGACACAGTGTGATGTCAATCACCCCCCTTAATCTAGAAATAAAATGTCTCCACGCAGACAATGCCAAACGCACTTAATTAAATTAAATTATTTCCCAACGACGAGTTTTATAATCTTAAGTGTCATTATGGCCGCCAGTTTTCATTATCTTTGCTTCGTCACAAAATTACATAAGTAGACAAAGGTATAAACCGTCACACACTAAAAACTGCTACAAAAAATACATTTAGCTCCACAACAACACGGCAAACTAAACTCTATTTCCTAAGTAATAACAACAAAAGTCGGAGGTATCAACCGGAACTAATTTTTGATGGGATGTGCGGCGTGCATCATAGTTACAGCGCCATCTCTACGGATTCCGACAAAATTTTTCACCGAACCATTTCTTACAAGAACAACGCACACATCCAAACGCCACACAGACTAGCGAACACAATCGAACGCACCCACACGCCGAGAAAAAAACGATAAAAAACAGCACACAAATACCGTAACTGCACACTGCTAAGCGAGTTCTATTTTCAAAATTTTTAAATAATTCCCTCTAAATTCCGAATTCGAAATAAGAACGTAGAAACCTTCGATGATTATTCGGGTCCAATTTTGAAATGTCGTTATGATTAATACAAGAAGATAAGTTTGTAGAAGTAAAATGCACAAGGTTTCGTACAAACGCGGGCACCCACACTGCAGCGGTGTGTAGACGTCGCTGCACTTTTCGCTTGTAGTGGTGTATAGCGCGCCGCACCAGTCTTGATACGTAGCTTTCAATTACAGCGTTCGTATTCCGTTAGTGTCACAATTTTTAGCTAAAGTCCAGCTTAGTTTAACAGTAGTTGAGTTTCTTATTCAAATGCAAGGAATCACTTCTTTTGGCCACCAATTAAGCTGTGAGTGCAAAATTTTGTTGTTGATTCTATGTGTTTTAAATAATTTTAAAATTATCATCTTGCTGATGAAGTTTATCAATGAAAGTGACCAAGTTATTATTTCAAAATTTTGTACTGTTCTAAGTGCAACATGAGCACATTGTATTATAATGTAAAAATGAAAAAGGGTCCTTACGATTAACTTGAGGAATTTTCGATGTCAATAAAAACTTTTTACACCCTTTTTTCGCGCCCTATTTACTCTCACTTAGTTGATGATAACATTTTTGAGCAGTACTCAAAGTTAAAAAGCGTTTGATTAATAAATTGAACATTAAACTTACCAAAGACTATTTCTGAAGTGTATTAAAAATCTCTGCCCTAGAACGCGACTCACCTCACCTTATTAATTTAAAGTCTAAATTTAATCTGGGTAAGTTTTAAAAAAACGGATGCTGCCACACTGTTATTTGCCACTTTTATACAAGTTATCGCTTTAAAACCACCACTAACTTTAGTCTCCGTTTTGTGATTATGAGGGTTAAAGTTCCTGCGTCAGAGTAAATAAGTCTTCTAAAGTGATTCTAAAGCGTATTAAAAGGAGTTCTCGTTATTTGTATTGTTATTGGTTTGTCACATTTATTCAATGCTCATCAGAAAAGTAAGTAAGTCTTTCAAAGTCTCAAAAGGTTCTGCCGTCAAAGTATCAAGCGCGTTCGGCCGACGGCGCTCGGGTCGCAGTAAATACAAGGTAATGGCTAAGTACGCACGCGGTCTAGTACCGAGCGAGCAGCCGGTGCAGTCCCGCCTATGCACATTCGGTAGAGAGTCGCATTTCCGTTCACACTGGACCACAACACGCGACAAACCGCTTAAAACCTCCCAAAAACAGGAACCCAAATCTAAAAATAAAAAAAATATTTTGACCACAGACTATATTTTATAAAATAAAATTAATATATTCATATCAATCGCGTAGTGGTTTCGAGATTTAAAAAACATATTTCGGATTTATAGTGTGTTTTTCCGAATTTTTCCCCTTGTTAACCGCGCGATGCTAGACACATATCAGATGGAAACATAGGACCCGAACTATATTTTTTATTTAGTAATAAAATAGTTTAAAAAGTAAAAAAAGGAATATTTTTGTGTAAAGGTGACAGTCGTGATGTGTATATTATGCTGTTGACAGTGTTGCTGTGAAGTACGGCCTGAATGGATTTGTGAGTGGATGACGACGAGGGTGACAACTTTGAGATTGGAAACTTTTTATTTTTTTTTACACCAAAATTACCACCGAAGTGTCAAACTGGACCGAAGAGGAAACCGGCCACCTCTGACGCATGTAAGTCGTTATTCGAATTTCGAACGTTCAATTTTTTAAACAAAAGTTGCCTTAATCTTGATTTGGCGTGGGCAGGGTGTGTGCGTGTGGCGTGTGTGGTGCGTAGGGTTCACGCACATTTTTTTGTGTTTTCTTACGAATCGCCCCTCCACTCTCCCCTCCACTGGTTATAGTTTATCTGTCCCCACTCTTTTTCTATGACTACGCCGCTTACTTGTCGATGTGTGCGTGCATTAGCGTGTTGTGCGTAATAATTGCAACCTATATTTTGATCGAAGGCCAATGACGAAGTAGAGAAAACGTTTTTAGTAACAAATGTCGGGATTTCTTTATCAACTCTGAGCTTTTAACTTACATAATTTTGATTTCCATCAAACTTTGGGACTTTACGTAACTATTTCGGAATGAGCTGTTTAAAATTAGGGTAATTGCTTTAATAAGTTCCAAAAATGGTTTTGAAAAGTTTTTATAATACCAAAGATTAATTATTTGATCAATTGATAATGATTTTTGGGCAATCAATTTAGTTTTTATGTCAAATTAGTGCTTTTTTTACGTTCGCGGCGACGCTCCCCGCGATTCTAGGCTAAAATATTGCCGTCGGAACTTCACGAGACGATAGTTTAGGCGAATTTTTAATTAAAATTCGAAAATTCCAATAAGTTGGATATGGAAATACCAAACAAAGATTATTCAAAACAATAACAGATTTTTCTTTTCTTAAAATATCAATGAATAGAATATTTAAACGGTTTTGATAGTCATTAATTTTCGCGGAAAAATTATAATTTCGAATTCGATAATAAATCAATTCACTTATTAATTATCTTATTTCTTTGCGTGCTTTAGAATATCAATCATTGCAAATATGATTAAAATAATAATAACATACTAGGTAATGCTGTAACAAATTATGTAACATATAGTAACTACTATTTGTTACATAACTGTGCACGTTTATTTACTGAAGTGTTGAATGAAATTGTTTTTATTCTGGATCAGCATTATACTTAAATCCTTTATTCATTATTATCTGATGGAATTTAATAATAAATTTTTAAAATATATAGGTATGATACAACAATAACATCTATATTTTAAATAAAAATGAATTTGTTTACAAAAAATAGGTGACAGTAGATGTTAATAATGTTACACAAAATTGCCAAATTTATGGTATGTACATTTTTGAGTAAAAATATTAAATAAGTGTCTATTATTGACTAGGTATAAATAAAATGCCTGACTTGATATTTTTATATAGATAGTTAAAAAAAAAATTTGCGTCTAGCCCCCTAATTGTGTAATATTCACCATTTTGTCAAAATCAATCAAACATGAATTGTTCTTTTAAGTTCTCCAATCTGTTAAATTTACATACTCTTATTAATTAAAAATGAAACTTTGAAAATTATGTTTACTTTAGTGTTAAGTATACTTTTCTTCTTATGAAACACTAATGACACAGTCAGATAAAAATTACAGATAAGTTTTGGTGAAACATTAAAAATAACCGATATAATGGCCCCAAAATGAAACGAGGTCGCTTTTCAGGATGTCTGATATCGAAAACGTAACACTTAACGTTTTGAAACGATTGGGTACGTTTTTGAGAATTTTAAAAACTTTATGATGATAATGTATGTTTAAGCATTTTAGAAATTTCTAAGTTTGTAATAGCTAAATACCATGATTTTTCTCCATAATAATTATTGTGATATAAACTTAAATCTTTAACAATTAAATTTTTATGACAAGAAATATAGGTAAATATAAAGGGTAACCTTTATTCGTTAGAATAAACGTTAACCATAAATAATATGACAATACATGAATGTAAACTTTGGTCCTATGCTATGTTATGTTACACATACCAGATACATAAATAATCACAAATAAAATACTTAAATCCATTTGAAACACCCAAACAGTGAACAAACGCAGTAAATATAATACCCCTAGGCGTTAAGTTCGTCTATTGTTACAAATTTTGTGCAATAATGTTTAAATAAATAAAGAAATACGAATGCTTAGTTGGAATCAAACCAGCGACAAACAAACAACGGCAGACAAACCAACAGTTATAAGTTTAGATGCGATGGTCGTAGGCTGCCAAAAAGGTAACAAAGTGGATTTTTGGCAGCCTCACTGCGTCATGAGCTTGTAATTTACGAGGACATAGGCCAAAACCTAGGTTTTCTTAATCTGGGGGCTCATGACAACAACCAACACTCAAACCATACAGACTGAATTTTGCAATAACTCTAGAATATAAGTTACACACAATAATAATTAGCACACAAAGGTATAATAAATTATAACAAATACTTGATGATGATGATGAATTAATCGAATTTTTAGATTAACTCGAGTCTGTGGACTGTAAAGTACATGAATAAAAGAAAAAAAACAAACCAACGACCTTAGGAGTACGAGACAGAATTACTACCAAATATGGTAGGCCATTCTATAATAATAAAGTTAAAGATCTATTAAATCTTACGTTCATGTTTTTGAATGGGGAATAATAATATATTGTCCAATAATTTATCATACTTAATAATAATTTACACCTTCTTCTGTTCACTGTTTCTTGATCCCACTGCTGAGTATTAGGCCTCTCCTTTGCTTGCCACTCACAACAGTCCTTTGTCAGTATCATCCTGGTCTTTCCTATTACTATTTTTACTACTAGAACTTTCTTATTTTCTACAGGCAGCCACATAATTGGTTTCACGCGTATTTTAGCAAATAAATATTTTTTTGTTTGTTTGTTCACCCTCTCTCTGATTTTGAGAGATTTATGTTACCCTACATACGGCTTTCCTTGCCGTAGAAAGGATGGTCTTTCAGCTAAAGTCACAAAAATTGCCTGAAGTCTATATCTCAGCTTGTCAAAATGTTCCTAGTTGCATCCAAAATTGTTGTTTCGGTGCCAATGATGGCTTCAATGAGCCAAGATTTGGGAAATTTTGTATATTTTACATGAAACGTCAAGATTTTTTGGAATCTGCTAAGTAATATTTTGCTTATTGTATGCTATGCAAAGATTTAAATCATAGATATGCCCTGACACCTAAAAACGAGGCAATATTTTGATGACATGACGTGTGCGTGTCATCGAAAGTCACTATCTATGAGAATAAAATACGGTCAGCAAAATTTTCATACTGGGAACTAAAAATAAAACAATTCCTAAATTTAAAAGCAATTTTATTTATAGGACATTTTATTTCTAATTGTTACACTACAGTTATCTATTTATTCAAATAAATTACTCTAATCACAGAGCGAATATCGGATTTGATCACCAAACCGCATAAAGGGATGGTGATTATGCCTAATCCCATCATAGTAGCTATGACTTGATTTCATAATAAAGCCGTGACTACTATTCCTTAAGAAAAATTATGAGTAATATTTACTATAACTTAATAATTAATTATATTAACACAAACCCACATTTAATGTCCTGACTCCGTACTAAGTAGCTTAAGCACTTGTGTTATAGAATAAGACAACAGAAGAAATACAAATAATACTTTTACTTTACGCCGACCTAGGGGAGTAATATAAATCATTTCTTTGAAATGAGAAGAGAAAATTCGACCTAAATTGTCCAGGTAACCAGTATTCACCCTTCGATCCCGCTGGATAACTTGATCAATTTTTCTTTTAAACGCGGATCTTGCGGAAATCTAAAACAATAAACGTTCAGTTAAAATAATACGTAATTATTGTTTGCATGTTATTGATTTCTAGTCGAAATAAAATTGATATTTATATCTGACCGCTA